>JAFMOB010000376.1:0-106142 GCA_018985215.1 Larimichthys polyactis | reverse complement strand
GCACCAGGGATTGACGGTCTTCCTGTTGATTTTATAAATCCTTTTGGCCCATTATAGGAAAGGATCTGTGTGAGTTGTGTCGGACAGTCTCCAGAGAGGCCAGCTCCCTTTGAGCTGCAGGAGGGCCGTCATTACCCTGGTGCCGAAGAAGGGAGACCTGCAGCTGATTAAGAACTGGAGGCCCGTGTCGCTGCTGTGCACGGATTATAAAATCCTTTCCAAAGCTCTGTCCCTCAGATTGAGAGAGGTGATGGCATCCATCATCCACCCTGACCAGACCTATTGTGTTCCTAGCAGGCTCATAAGTGACAACGTCATTTTAATTCGTGATGTTCTGGCAGTTTCCAGTGAATTGGGCTTTGATACTGGTCTGATTTCAATAGATCAGGAAAAGGCGTTGACCGGGTTGAACACCAATACCTTTGGCGGACTTTAGCCGGGTTTGGCTTCACCCCTGGGTTCATTGCCAAGATCAGGGCTCTCTACAGTGGCGTTGCGAGTGTGCTGAAATTTATGGTGGGCTGAGTGCGCCTTTTAACATTGAAAGGGGGGTGAGGCAGGGCTGCTCTCTCTCGGGCATGTTGTATTCTTTAGCCATCGAGCCTCTGCTTCATCAACTGAGGCAGAAATTGACAGGTGTGTCCTTCCCCAGTTGTCCCGTGTCTTTTAAAATGTCTGTTTATGCTGATGATCTTGTTGTGCTTGTGAATTCACAGAAGGACATTGATGTTTTAATTGACACTGTTAATTTATTTGGTTTTATATCTTCTGCAAAGGTCAACTGGGGAAAAAGCGAGGCTGTGATGGTGGGGGAGAGGCTGGGGGGTCAGCTCACCCTACCCGCTGAACTCACCTGGAAAAAAGGTGGGCTGAGATATTTGGGGGTCTTCCTGGGGGACGAGACCAGCACCAAGAAAAACTGGGACAACGTGTTGGATACAGTGACAAGCCGGCTTAACAAGTGGAAGTGGCTGCTCCCCAAAATGTCGTACAAAGGTAGGGTCCTGATAGCCAATAACCTGGTCTCGTCCTCCCTATGGCACAGGTTGGCTTGTATGGATCCTCCAGCCTCTCTCCTCTCCCAGGTACAAAGGCTTTTAGTTGATTTTATTTGGAGTGGGAGGCATTGGGTCCCGCAGAGTGTCCTCTTCCTTCCAAAAGAAGAGGGGGGGCAGGGCCTGGTCCATTTGGCAAGTAGGGGTGCTGCGTTTCGTTTACAGTTTGTGCAGAGATTGCTGAATGGACCAGAGGACGCTCTGTGGAGGACCCTAGCCTGCTGCATTTTAAAGCGTTTTAACAGCCTGGGTATGGATTTTAATTTGTTTTTAATGGACAGCACTTGTTTTAATAGGTCATCTCTGCCTAGTTTTTATAAAAGTGTTTTTACTGTATGGACCTTGGTGAAAAAGGAGAGACAGAAGCAGGCGGTATCCCTGCACTGGCTGTTACAGGAGCCAGTTCTCCACGGGACAATCTTTGACTGTCCGGGTTGGGGAGGGCCCTCTCTGTCTGCTCGGCTCCAGGCTGCAGGGGTCCCTACCTTGGGCCAGGTGGTTGAGCTGGCTGGACCCCAGCTGCAGGACTCTGCTGGGCTGGCCTTGAGGTTGGGATTGAGGTCCAGCAGAGTAACACAGCAACTCCTGGACCACTGGAAAAGGATTTTAAGTGGACACGAGTGCCTGATGCTGGACACCTTTTGCTCAGGCATAAGCAAACCTAATGCTCAGGACCCCTTTCCCCTCATTCACTTGGTTGTGGATCTGAAGGACTGTGCTGGTCCTTACTTGGACCGCTGCCGCCAGGTCCCGCTGCAGGAGGCCTCAGGAAAGGCATTTTACCAACTGATGGTGAAGACCCTCAACAAAGACAAATTGAATGGGCGCAAAGACACTCCCTGGAGGAGTCACCTAGACCTGGGGGGGTCGGGACCGGCCTGGAGGTCTCTTTACAAACCTCCTTTGACAAAGAGACATGGGGACTTACAATGGATGATCCTCCATGGGGCTGTGGCTGTAAATGCTTTTATTTCTGTGGTGAATATGGAGGTGGAGGATAGATGTCCGTTTTGCACTGAGAGGGAGACGGTGTTTCACTGCTTCACTGGGTGTCACCGGTTGTCTGCACTGTTTTCGTTCCTGCGTTGTGTGTTCACTGCTTTCACTGAGATTTTTACGAGAGAGGTTTTTATTTGTGGTTTTAAATACACTCGCCCGAAAAAAGAGAAGAGCCAGCTCTTGAATTTTGTGTTGGGCCAGGCTAAGATGGCGGTGCATGTGAGCAGAAAGAGGAGGGTGGAGGGGGGAGAGACCATCTCTCCTGTTCACATATGTGTAGATCTGATCAGGGCCAGGATCAGGCTGGATTTCACTTTTTATAAAATGTCCAGAGACTTAGCCACTTTCATCCCTCCTCCTTCTTCTTCTTCTTCTTCTTCACACGTCAAAGCCCATCAATGATATCGCACCACACAGGAAGTTAAATGGACAGAGGATCCGGTAGATTTCAAAATTAAACACAGCGGACAAGCATCTGATCGTAACTCGTCACTTTGTAAACATTAGTTTCTCCCGCTGCCACGGAATAATGTGTTGATCAGCAAATCAACCTCAGACGCAACGCATGTAGTTGTCAAGGGTTTGATCCGTCAGATGGAGCGAAATCGTGGAAATGTGAAGTCTGGGGCCACAGCTGTGCTAGGCGATAGCAGCGCCCATAGCAACCAAAACGTTTCAGTTTTACATTATTCTGGCGAGGTCTGAAAAATCTTCGTAACAACGAGCAAGCTAGTGATTTCTCGCTAGAAATGTAATCAAAACGCATTTTTATGCAGAAACTAACTCAAAATATTGATTTTTCCCCTAAAAATGAGAGAAATGTCCGCCATGTTTTTTGTTCTCACTGCCGGAATCTTGAAGGTCACGTGACTTGGACGCAAACCCATAGAAAAGGATAAGCAGAAAAAAATGTAACAGTCACACAATTCCAAGCCCATTATTGTAACCCCTCTACGTTTTTGCACTTTGGACCAACGTAGCCAGGGTACGTTTTTATATGAGACTGGGTTGCTCCAGGTAGAACAACTGTAAAAAAGTTCAGTGAGAGAAGTGCCATCTCCTGGTCATACCCTGTAATTAAATTAATAGGTGGAGTTACAGTAAAAAATAGACACGCCCAGGAGAAGGAGGGGGGTCACTCCAGCCATGGAACTTGGCAGGCAGTTGGCTGGAAGACGGCTGCCATTCAGCTGGCTTTCAGCTTGAACAGCAACTTTTGAGTTGCTACTACTGTTATATGGATGCCATCACAGAGACTATGAACCGAAACATGGTCACCATTACAGGAACGATGGATAACATCAAGATAAGATAATAAGATAAGATGTACTTTATTCATCCCTGAAGGGAAATTGTGTTAGGGCTGCCAGCCATTCGCTCGCGCACCATTTCTTAAGAGAAAAAGAAAAAGTTACAGTTACAGGCAAAGACAATCACATACAACATACAGTGGATTGGTTTACATGAGGTGTCTTTTTTTTTTTGTTGGATCACATTTCAGGAGAGAGATAATCCAGGGGGAGGGGGTTGCAGTTAGGGAAAGAAGAGAAACATGTGACAACCCAGGCAGGTACAAAACAGAGACACACTGGGAGAGGCAGGCGTGGCTGGTACCCAAAAACACACTGGAACGGAGACATGCCCACGGAAGTGCTGGGGAGCGTCACAGGTTGTGCAGGTTGTACATACTCACGGCATCATTCCTCATACCAGGCCACCAAAACCTCTCACAGACCCGGGTCAGAGTTCTGCAGAAACCAGGATGACAAGAGATCAGAGAAGCATGAGCCCATGTAATCACAGAACCCCGAAGTTCAGGGGTGACAAATAACTTGTTGGGTGGTACCTCCGGAGGAACTTGAATCCCTTGATTAGCTCTCTTAACTCACTCCTCTATTTCCCAGGTGCCACAACCCACAACCAAAGTCTCAGAGATAATTGTCTCAGTCTTCTTGGACCCGCATTCACCTTTAAACAGTCTAGACAGGGCATCTGGTTTAATGTTCTTAGTGCCAGGACGATAGGATATGGTGAAATTGAATCGGGAGAGGAAAAGGGCCCACCTGGCTTGTTGAGGGTTTAGTCTCTTGGCTGTCCTGATGTACTTGATGTTCTTATGATCCGTCCAGACAAGGGGCCTCATGTACAAAGCATGCGTACGCACAAAAAAGTGGCGTACGTCCTTTCCCACGCTCACGTTCAAATGTATCAAACGTGAAACAATCGTAGAAATGTGCGTGCTCCACGCCCATTTCATAGCTGTCGACGCACGTTTCTACAGCTATTGTTCCTTTGGCGACACTTAGAGGTGACGCTGGGAAACTGTTAATAATGTGAAAACAAGTAGTCATCAGAGTGATGTGCACATCAGAGACACACTTATGAACAATTAACACACCCACGTGTTTGCAATTATATGGGTAAATATAAAAGCATGCGTAATGTGATTAAGAAAATGGTATTAACAATGGCACTGTTAGCGTTGTTAGAGGACCTTGCGAACGTGAGCGATTTAAGGAACGCAAGGATTTACTTGCAAACCATGATAATTGGCTCATAAGCAGATTTCGGTTACCAAGGCCAGTTGTGCGCAGAGCTGCGGCCGGCCCGAGAGGGCAACGGGGGCCGGTGAGTAGCTCGGGGTTGTGCTGACTACGCTGGGGTTCCTGGCAACAGGGGCATGTTGACAGGGAACCAAACAGAATCTCCACTTCATTCACTAGAATCTTTAGCTTAGACTCTGTGAAATTCATTTTCTTTCCTTTGTTCATCGGGTTATCTGATCGGGCAAAGAGATAAATCTCAGGTCCAGGGCCTATTTAAATCTCAGAACGCTGAGAGAGGACCGCCCCTGCACCCAAATAAGAGGCGTCCACCTCCACCACGAACTGCCGTTTGGGGTCAGGAAGAATCAACACAGGGGTGACGATAAAGCTGCTCTTGAGTCTTTGAAATGCTGACTCTGCCTGGGGGGACCAGAGAGCCTTGACAAACAGTTGATTAAGTAGTAACTGTTCCATTACTTGCCGGACAAATCAGGAGAGAAGATCAGAATATCATCTAAATAAACAAAAACAAACTTATTCAAATATTCACAAAGAACGTCATTCACCAGTGACTGAAACACCGCAGGGGCATTGGTGAGCCCAAAAGGCATAACCAGATACTGGTAATGTCCTGTGAGAGTGTTAAAAGCCTTCTTCCACTCATCCCTCTCTCTGATGCGGACCAGGTGATAAGTGTTGCGTAAATCCAATTTGGTAAATACCTTGGCCCCCTGGAGGAGCTCAAACCCAGAGGAAATTAGTGGAAGAGGATACCTGTTCTTTACAGTAATCTCGTTGAGTCCGCGAAAGTCGATGCAGGGTCGCAGGATCTTGTCCTTCTTCCCCACAAAGAAAAAAAAACAGCTCCAGCAGGAGATGAGGAAAGCCGGATGATCCCAGCCTTAAAAGCAGCGCCAATGTACTCCTCCATGGCTTGGTGCTCGGGTCCCGACAGAGAGTACAGATGGCCATGTGGGGGCGAGGTACCAGGAAGTAAGTCTATGGAGCAATCATAAGGACGGTGAGGCCATGCCTTATTAAATACCTGTTTAAGCTCCAGGTAGCAGGATGGAACTGAGGACAGATCTGGAAACTCCTCGTCGACTTCCTCGGGCGAGGTGAAAACCCCCTCCAGGCTGGAAACAGGAGGACCCGAAATGCACTGCGTCTTACAGTTGCTCCCCCATGACAGAACCTTGCAGGAGGCCCAGTCTATATGAGGATTGTGCAGAGTTAACCAGGGAAAGTCTAACATAAGAGGGTGCCTCAAAGGGGTGTGTAGCGTGGTCCGATGCCACTGTGGGTTCTTCAGCAGGTAAGAACCAGGCTGCAATCGCTGCTGTCTTGTCTACCTGTGGACGCACCTACCCACCGCCCAAGTGGTACCCCAGATACCGTACCTCCCTCCGTCCAACTGCACACTTCTTCGGGTTGACCGTGCGCCCCGCCTGCCTCAGTAACTCGAGCACCACGGCCACCTGCTGCACATGCTCCGCCCAGGTGTTACTATGGATGATAACATCATCCAAGTAGGCGGCAGCATATGCAGCATGTGGACACAGCACCCGGTCTATGAGGTGTTGAAATGTGGCCGGGGACCCGAACAACCCAAACGGAAGTGAAACAAATTGGTACAAACCATAAGGAGTGGAGAAGACCGTTTTCTCTTTAGACTCTGGAGATAAGGGAATCTGCCAGTAGCCCTTGGTCAAATCCAGCGTCGTGAACAAACGAGCAGTGCCCTGGCGATCCAGGAGATCGTCGACCCGAGGCATAGGATAGGCATCGAACCGTGAAACATCATTCTACTTGCGATAGTCCACACAGAACCGGATAGACCCATCTTTCTTGACTACAAGAACGATGAGGCTACACCAGGCACTGCGGGACTCTTCTATCACACCCATTTCCAACATGGCTTTCAATTCAGCCTAAACCACTTTTCTCTTGTGTTCAGGTAGCCGATAGGGCCATGAACGCACTGTCACGCCCGAGTGAGTCTCAACATGGTGTTAAATAAGGCTTGTGCGTCCTGGCAGGGGGGAAAACACATCAGCGTAACGCTGCTGCAACCTGGCTATGTCTGCTCTCTGGGATGGTGAGAGATGGTTTTCAGAAAGGAACGAGGCAGGATTGGCCGATTTTGGTACCTCAGGCCCCAACTCATCTCTCTCTGCAATTGCCGTCACCAGGGAAACAGACTCAGCCTCTCTCCAAGCTTTAAGGAGGTTGAGGTGATAAATCTGTGTCGCCCCTCCCCTGTCAGATCGCACAAGCTCATAGTCAACCTCACCCACTCGCCGTGTGACCACAAAGGGCCCTTGCCACTTGGCGACTAATTTGGAGTTGGAAGATGGGAGCAATACAAGCACTTTATCTCCCGGTGAGAATTGTCTTAATGTAGATCCTCTGTTGTACAGCCGCTGCTGACGTTCCTGGGCCCGGAGCAAATTCTCACGTGATAACTGTCCTAGTGTGTGGAGTTTTGCTCTCAGATCCAGGACGTACTGAACTTCGTTTTTACTTGGGCTCGGACCTTCCTCCCAGCTTTCTTTAACCAGGTCCAAAACCCCATGTGGTCTCCTGCCAAACAGCAGCTCAAAGAGAGAAAATCCCGTGGAGGCCTGGGGTACCTCGTGCACTGCAAACAACAGAGGATCTAGCCACTTATCCCAATTGCAACTATCATCGTGCACAAACTTACGGATCATGGACTTCAAAGTCTTGTTCAGGCGCTCAACGAGGCCGTCAGTTTGAGGGTGGTACACACTGGTTCGAATTGACTTGATGCCCAATAATCCATACAGTTCTCTCAGTGTTCGTGACATAAATTGGGTGCCTTGGTCAGTCAGGATCTCTTTTGGGTTCCCGACTCGGGAGATAACTTGGATCAGTGCCTGTGCCACACTCTTCGCAGAGATGGTGCACAGCGGCACTGCTTCTGGATATCGTGTTGCGTAATCCACAAGAACTAACACAAAGCGATATCCACGTGCGCTCCGGTGAAATGGCCCGATGAGGTCCATCCCGATACGCTCAAATGGGACCTCAATCAATGGTAATGGGCACAAAGGCGCAATCGGGATGGCCGGTTGGTTAACCAACTGGCATTCAGGACAAGACACACTAGCGGCGCACATCTGCCCAAATGCCAGGCCAATAGAATCGGGCCATTACACGGTTCAGTGTCTATTCACACCCCATATGTCCAGCCATTGGGTTATAGTGAGCCGCCTGGAAGACTATTTCCCGGCGGCTTTTTCGTACCAACAACTGGGTAATTATTTCGTCTGTCTGAGTGTCACGGCTCACTCTGTATAATCTGTCCCTGCGCAGTGAAAAGTGTGGATATGTTAACACTGTGTCAGGGCGCACCATGTGACCTTCAATTTTTTTTGACACCTTCTTTATATTGTTTTTCTTTAGCAATACATAAACATTAAAGAACATAAAATAGAACATTGTATACATTGCATTTGTATAGCCCAAAGTCACAAAGTACATTTGCCTCAGAGGGCTTTACAATCTGTACAGGGAGTGACACCCTCTGTCCTTAGACCCTCGGTTCGAGTGAGGAAAAACTTGCCCACAAAAAACCCTTTTAACAGGGAAAAAATGTGGAAGAAACCTCAGGAAGAGCCACAGAGGAGGGATCCCTCTCCCAGGATGGACAGACGTGCAATGGATGTCACGTGTACAGGACAAATCAACACAAACAAATTGTACAATGACTGATAAAATGACAATGAATGATCACAGTAACAGATATGGTAGTAATAATATATGTAGTGGGCGTCGTGCAGGATGATCCACGAGAACCTGCTGAACGACAGAGCACAGAAACTCGGGGGAAGTGTGGTTAGTAACATGCATTAATGAGACATGTCCACAGAGAGAGAGAGAGAGAGAGCGAGAGAGAGAGAGAGTTTTCGGTAAGGGAGATGTGACTGCATCTTCAACCAATACCGTGCCTGGCTAGGCATAACCCTGGGTGGGGTCCCCCGGCAGTCTAGTCCTATGGCAGCATAACTAAGGGATGACCTGAGCCAGCCCTAACTATAGGCTTTATCAAAGAGGAAAGTCTTAAGTCTATTCTTAAAGGTGTTGACCGTGTCTGCCTCCCGAACCCAGAAAGGTAGTTTGTTCCACAGAAGAGGAGCCTGATAGCTGAAAGCTCTGGCTCCCAATCTACTTTTGGAAACTATAGGAACCACAAGGAACCCAGCGTCCTGAGAGCGCAGTGTTCTAGAGGGGTAGTAAGGTTTTATGAGCTTGTTTAGATACGATGGTGCCTGACCATGAAGAGCTTTGTAAGTAAGGAGAAGAATTTTAAATTCTATTCTAGATTTAATAGGCAGCCAATGCAAGGAAGCCAAAATGGGAGAGATGTGATCTCTGATCTTGGTTCCTGTCAGAACACGTGCAGCAGCATTCTGAATTAACTGCAAAGTCTTAAGAGACTTATTAGAGCAGCCTGATAACAAAGAGTTACAATAGTCCAGCCTTGAAGTAACAAATGCGTGGACTAGTTTTTCTGCATCCGCCTGAGAGACAATGCGTCTGATTTTAGCGATGTTACGTAAGTGGAAAAATGCAGTCCTCGAAATTTGTTTTATGTGAAGATTAAAGGACAAATCCTGATCAAAAACAACTCCAAGATTCTTTACAGCGGAGCTGGAGGCCAGGGTGATCCAATCTAAAGTAACTAAGTCTCTAGAAAGAGAGTTTCTGAGGTGTTTGGGTCCAATTACAAGAACTTCAGTTTTGTCTGAATTTAACATCAAAAAATTGTAGGTCATCCAACTTTTTATATCCTTAAGGCATGCTTGGAGTTTAGTTAACTAATTGGTTGCATCAGGCTTGATCGATAAATATAATTGGGTGTCGTCAGCATAACAATGAAAATTGATAGAGTGATTCCTAATAATGTTCCCTAAAGGAAGCATATATAAACTAAATAGAAGTGGTCCAAGTACAGAACCTTGTGGGACTCCATGACAAACTTTGGTCTGCATGGACGATTCATCATTGACGTGAACAAACTGAGATCGATCTAAAAAATACGATTTAAACCAGCTTAGGGCGGTTCCTTTGATTCCAATTTGAGGTTCCAGTCTCTGTAAAACAATTTGATGGTCAATGGTGTCAAATGCAGCACTAAGATCTAACAGGACAAGTACAGAGATGAGTCCTTTGTCTGATGCCATTAGGAGGTCATTTGTAACTTTGACTAATGCGGTCTCTGTGCTATGATGCACTCTAAATCCTGACTGGAAATCCTCAAATAGACTATCGTTATGGAGAAAGTCACACAGCTGATTAGCTACAGCTTTCTCAAGTATCTTAGACAGAAAGGGAAGGTTTGATATCGGTCTGTAGTTGGCTAAGACCTCTGGGTCTAGAGTGGGCTTTTTAAGAAGAGGTTTAATTGCAGCTACCTTAAAGGACTGTGGTACATAGCCTGGTAATAAAGACAGATTAATCATATCCAATAACGAATTACTAGCTACAGGTAAAACATCCTTGAGCAGCCTGGTTGGGATGGAGTCTAAGAGACAGGTTGACGGCTTAGCTGCAGAAATGATTAAAGTTATTTGATGAAGGTCGATGGGAGAAAAACAGTCTAAATACATAACAGGTTTTACAGCTGTTTCAAAACTTGCTGTATCAGAATGCAGATCAATGCCTGTTGAGGGCAAAAGGTGATGAATTTTGTCTCTAATAGTTATAATCTTATCATTAAAGAAGCTCATGAAGTCATTGCTACTTAGACCTAAAAGGAATAGATGGTTCAGTAGAGCTGTGATTCTCTGTTAGCCTGGCTACAGTGCTGAAGAGAAACCTGGGGTTGTTCTTATTCTCCTCAATTAAAGAAGAGTAATAGGCTGCTCTGGCATTACGGAGAGCCTTCCTGTATGTTTTGAGATTATCTTGCCAGACTAGATGAGATTCTTCCAGTTTAGTGGCCATTTGCGTTCAGATTTACGTGCCTCTTGCTTTAATTTACGCGTCTGCTGGCTATACCATGGTGCTAGCCTTCTTTGTTTAATTATCTTCTTTTTCAGAGGTGCAATAGAGTCTAACATGATTTTCAATATGTATCTATCATCTTTCAACACAACATTTCCCGTAATGACACCTAGATATAATAGTGTACAGGACTTGGACACACCATACCCCAAAATTCTACCTATAACCAAACACACTTCTTCCCAGAATTTTGCGATCTTAGGACATAGCCAGAACACATGTGAGTGGTTAACATTTACATCTCCACAGCTTCTCCAACATGGCTGTGGTAATGAGGTATGTTTATTCCTAATTTCGGGTGTTATAAAAAATATAATTAAATTTTTCCAGCAATGTAATCTCAAAGCACGTGATGATGTTCTTGACTGTTGCGTTTTCCAAATATATGTCCATTCTTCATCAGATATGTTCACACCCAGTTCTCTCTGCCACTTCAGTTTTACATAATCGTTGTCTGCCTTTTTGCCTCCATTATATTCCCATAAACTGTTGATATTATTCTGAATTTCCTTGCATTATAGGCTTCAGTTATGGTTTTGATTATTGAATTTTTGTCCAGATTCACGCAGCGTTGTATTTCTTTATTGAAAAAGCTCCTTATCTGCAAATATCTGAAATGATCTTGGTTACTTAAGTCATATTTGTTTAATCTCCTGGAAGCTCATGAAAATCCCATTTTTAATTGTTGTGCATATCGCTGTTAATCCATTAGGAATCCATTGCTTAAATCTTTGGTCAAGTGAACTGGGGATAAAACTCTTGTCATAGTCTATCCATCGAAGCAGTCTGAGCTCTTCCTCTAGTTTATATTTTACTTATCAGGTTAAACCACAATTTAAGCGTAAACTAAGTGACTGTATTTACCTGTTTAATTACACTCATTGCTTCTTCTCTGTCTCCGAAAAGACTTTGAATTTCTCTTCCTTGTACCGATTTTTCTAAATTCTTCCATTTGGCTACATAATCTTTGTCACACCAACAGATTACATGTCTAATTTGTGCGGCATTAAAATATCCCTTAAGGTTTGTCAGTGCCAGACCCCCCTTATCCTTTCCAATCTGTAATGTTTCAAATTTGATTCTCGGTCTGTGACCATTCCATATAAACCTTGAAATGATTTTGTCCCACTGTCTGAATTGTTTTTCGGGTATCTCAATGGGTAGTGATTGGAACAGGTAAAGAAGTCGAGGTAGAACACTCATTTTTATGGTCTCTATTCGTGAACCAATGTCTAATGGAAGGACATCCCACCTGTCCAAATCGCTCTTGATTTCCTTATCTAGTTTGACATAATTAGCTTCATATAAATCGCCAGTGTTTTGTGTTAAAGTGACCCCCAGGTATTTCATCTTTGTTGCTCTCCAGTTCAGATTATGTCTTTGTTGTATGATTTTGGATGGGGAGGAGTTGAATGTTAGGATCTGCGTTTTGGTCAAGTTAAGCTTGTATCCAGAACAAAAGCCAAACATCTCTAGTTGGTTGATTAGTATGGGAATACATGTGTCTGGGTCCTCTAAAAAACAGATCGCATCATCAGCAAAAAGTCAGATGATATGTTCCTCTCCCCCAACCTCTATTCCTTTAAGATCTCAATTTTGCCAGGGGCTCTATGAAGATTGCGAACAATGTTGGGGAGAGACAGCAGCCCTGTCTTGTGGATGGTCCTAAAGTTATACTCTCAGTCAGACTGCTGTTTATTCTTATCCTTGCGGTCGGATTCTGGTAAAGTGTGTTAATACATCGGACAGCTTTGTCGTTAAATCCGAAATTTTCAAGTATCTGGTATAGGAAAGTCCAATTTACGCTATCAAAAGCCTTTTCCGCATCAAGGCTTATTAAGGCTGCACATTTTTTCTTTTTTAGAATATAGTTAGTAATATGTAATGTTCTCCTAATGCTATCTTGGGCTTGACGTCCCTTAATAAAGGCTGTCTGGTCTTCATCGATAATGTAACTGATAAAGTATTCATATCGTTTGGCGATAATTGAGGTATATAATCTATAATCAACGTTGAGTAGTGATATGGGTCTGTAATCTGAACAAGTCTCACTGTTGCTTTTCTTGGGGATCACTGTTATTACCGCTTCTTTCCAGGAAGGGGGCATTTCACCATATTCAAGTGTATAGTTGAATGATTTTTCGAGGAGAGGTATAAGCTGTACATTAAATGTTTTGTACCACTCGATGGAAAACTGTCACTGCCTGGAGATCTGTTTGCTTTTAGTTTATTTATTGCTTTCTCGATCTCTGCTTTTGTGATGGGTGAGGTTAAATGATCATTTTGATTTTTTCCAATTGATGGTAAGTCCAGTATCTCAAGGAAAGCTTTCATTTGGCCGATGTCAGCAGAGGGAGGCTGGCTGTTGTTGTGGTGATTCAAACCACCCCGAATTCTGTAGACCTGATGTAGAGCAGAGAGATATTGAGTTTAAAGAAGACAAAGACAAGTACTCCAGTTTCACCTTTTGCAAGAGGGAGAACACAGCTTTGACAGACTCCGCAGTCTGTTCACCATCACACCCAGCTGAGTTCTCCCTCTTGCAACAGGTGAAACTGGAGTACTTGTCTTTGTCTTCTTTAAACTCAATATCTATCTGCTCTACATCAGGTCTACAGAATTCGTGGTTGGTTTGAATCACCACAACAATTTGGGGGCTCGTCCGGGATCAACTGAAAAGTTGGATCAGACCTGATTGAAACATTAATTGGGTTTCATTGGGCTTAAGAACCAGGTACGAACGGACAAAGGACACGGGCCGGCAACATAAAGGTAAGCAGAAACTTGATCTGCATTGAACACCACTAAATTGTAACGTGCCCTAAGTCTCAGTAGTAATTTGTCTATAAATTAAGAGATGTGAATTTGAGAAAACAAAGGCATTAAACTGTGATGTTTTAAAGGAAAAAAAAAAAAATATGCCAAAGTCTGTGAGTTGAAGATAGCAAGACCAGTATTATGAACCTGTGAGCATCTATTAACAAGACCAGAACTTTGAGGTAAAATAAGCTGTGAGTCCTCTGGATAGCAAGACCAGTAATAGACAAAACCTGTGAGCGTCCATTGACAAGACCAGTGTCCTCGAGTGTGGCAACTCCCACAATATTCTGACGAGGTATTGTTTTAGCTGGGTTTGAGGCCCGGGGAAGTGAGGACCCCGAAGTTGGCCAAAGTCTGTGAGTTGAAGATAGCGAGACCAGTATTAGGAACCTGTGAGCATCTATTAACAAGACCAGAACTTTGAGGTAAAATAAGCTGTGAGTCCTCTGGATAGCAAGACCAGTAATAGACAAAACCTGTGAGCGTCCATTGACAAGACCAGTGTCCTCGAGTGTGGCAACTCCCACAATATTCTGACGAGGTATTGTTTTAGCTGGGTTTGAGGCCCGGGGAGCTGAGGACCCCGAAGTTGGCCAAAGTCTGTGAGTTGAAGATAGCGAGACCAGTATTAGGAACCTGTGAGCATCTATTAACAAGACCAGAACTTTGAGGTAAAATAAGCTGTGAGTCCTCTGGATAGCAAGACCAGTTATTAGTCAAAACCTGTGAGCGTCCATGACAAGACCAGTCTTAAAGTGTATTTGCTTGCTCTTTAAAACATCAAATGTCCTATATGTGTTGATTTTCCATTTATTTGTACACACTTACATATAGTGCTAGAAAGTAGTACAATCACGAGTGTGAATGGTGGAGGTTCTGAACGCTGAAACATAACTGCACTATCTAGGCGGTTGTGGATGTAAGTGAACAGTCCTCCACATGACTGATATATAAGGTCTGGTATCATGATCCAAGGCTAGTCGGCCAGACCTAGATAAAACATAACATAATCTTTGAGAAGCTAAAAACCCCCGCCGTGAGTTGTTCATAAATAAAGTACACTAGAACAACAAGATCGGAGTTAAAAGGTCCCAGTAAAAACTCAGAAGCACGTCTGGAAACACAATAGCTTAGTTTGAACGTCCATAATCACTCCTACAAAACCAGTCAATACACGCACACACAGGAAGAAGACAAATTTGGGTAATGCATGAATGTGAATGTGTATAAGTGCTAGAGGAAAGTGGTTGAAGCAGCAGCACTGCCGGAAACCAGTTTCTGGTGTAAACGTAAGGCAGTGACCTGTTGAGGTAGACCACCAAAATCTAGATTGAGGATTTATTTGCACTGTGTGTAGTACGAACAGAAAACAGCAGTTTGTATATCCAGACGTCGTATTATAATAATTTTGGCAGTACGAACAAAAGATCAATAGTACTTTTATTTAGAAACTCTATAGCACCCTTATCCGATAGTGGTAAATTGATAAAGTTTGGCAGTTTGAAGACAGAGACTCTGACAATATGGACGGAGAGTTTGACAAAGAAACAGACGATGGGGGGTGGGGACCCAGCAGCTCGTACAAGACTGTGACTGAGCAGTTACTTGAGATGTGTAGTATTGTACGAACCATGCACTGCAGCAAAGACACAGATGAGATTATGAAACAGATGAGAGAGGATGTGAGCAAAGTGTTAAAGCAACAGGGAAAGACAGAGAGTGATAAGGGACCGTTAGGCAAGTTGTTGTGGGGGGAGGCCAAGCGGCAGGAGAGGAAAAGGAAAGGAGTGAAAGTAAGTAGGAGGAAAGTAGGGGTAGAGATTGAGATAACAGGGAGGTGGCAGGATCCTGAGAGAGGGAGAGATGAACCTTCTAGCTATAACCCGTTTGATTATAACTCCCACAGTAACTATGATGACATCCTGCGCCCCTCACACGCTATGACCACTAGATCTAAATCACAAGCTAATCAGAAACTTATGATGCCACTCATTCAGTCCAGCAACTGAGACAAATATCGCCCTTTTGGGATAGGTGATGTACAAGCCCTGGACCCTCATGTACGAATACTTGCGTGGATTTCCTACTAAAACTTGCCGTACGCCAGAACCCGGAAACTGTCGTACGCACAAAAATATTCAGATGTATGCGTTCGCATGGATCCAAGCACGTTTCTTTTGTACATGCCAATCAACGTGGAATTGAGCGCACGTGCAACTCCTCCCGGTCCACACCCTCATTTACATATGCAAATCTATTTAAATAGGCCCTGGACCTGAGATTCACCTCTTTGTCCGATCAGATAACGCGATAACGTGGGATCCGAGCAGCGCACACACAGGTGTGGACAGGTGTGGCGCTGTGGCTGACATTTTACGCCCGCTTTTACTGACAAGAATACTGAACACAAGGAGATAATCAGGGGCTTGTTAGAAAGCTCTGCAGCTCTAATTTCACCAGCAGAAAATAAAGAAAACCAAAAACATGATATTTGAATGCGCACATGCCCAAATATGCATTGGCACACTGGCACGGCTTCTGGGTGAGTAAAGAGTTTATTCGTTTAATTGTTTCGTATGTAATCCAGCGTTACATACGGGACAATTAAACGAATAGAAGCCACCCATCGCGCACCGTGCCAGCCTCCAGCCTGTTCCCAGCAATGCTGTTAGTCATGATGAATGAGTCGTGCGTTGAACCAGGCCACCTTGCCGTGATGTTATAGTAAGCTGCATTCGCGCATCACATATGATTTGAACATTGATGGAATAAAAATGTTTCCTACTCACATAAACAAATTCATCCTGTGATGGCGCTTTTATAGCAATGTGTGTGCAGTCAATAGCTCCGATTACATTAGGGAAACCGGCTCTCACTGCAAATTGCGCTTTAATGCCGGCCTGTTCAACAGCATTGTATGGTAATCTGATGTACCAGGAAAACATTCGGATGATTCCGTCCCACACAGCTGGCATGGCTCGGCTCAGGGTTAACTGGCACACTCCTGACCGATCGGCCAGCTCCCGCTGGAATGCCCCTGTTGCCAGGAACCCCAGCGTAGTCAGGTAGCCGGCCTGCCGACCCCCGTTGCGCTCTCGGGCCGGCCGCAGCTCTGCGCACAACTCCAGTAACACTGGCCTTGGTAACCGAAATCGTCTTATGAGCCAATTATCATTGTTTGCAAGTAAATCCTTGCGTTGCTTAAATCGCTCACGGCGGATTGCACCATTTAACAACTTTTGTTAATATCATTTTCTTCATCACATTGCGCATGCTTTTATATCCACCTATATAATTGCAAACACGTGGGTGTGTTAATTGTTCATAAGTGTGTCTCTGATGTGCACATCACTCTGATGACTACTTGTTTTCACATTATTAACAGTTTCCCAGCGTCACCTCTAAGTGTCGCCAAAGGAACAATAGCTGTAGAAACGTGCGTACGACAGCTATGAAATTGGCGTGGGGCACGCACATTTCTACGATTGTTTCACGTTTGATACATTTGAACGTGAGCGTGGAAAAGGACATACGCCCCTTTTTTGTGCGTACGCATGCTTTGTACATGAGGCCCCTGGTTGTTAAATTACCTCCCATAAGTGAAGGAGGCACCCCGTGGCTTGCACAGCTTGATAGCCTGACCGCAGGACAGAGATTAGCCTTAGGAGACTTCAGGGCAGTTATATCCAGGTGCCTCACTGGAGCAGACGTTAGGGAAATTGAGATAGACGCACAAACAAACCCACTAGGCAATGACACACCATTCACACGCGTCAGCACAGCAGTAGGCAGGGCCATGAGAGCTAAGTATCCTCTCCCCAATGCAGCAGCCATGCCCAAGATAAAATGGGATCCTAAGCAAAATCCCAGAGAGTTTCTAGATAAGAGCAAAGACACATGGATTAAACGCCCAACAGGTAGGGACTCCAGACCTCTGTCCGGTGCCCCACTGGGCGCCACAGCCCCCACCTTTGCAGCCACCACACAGAGACAGGCAGTATCCGAGGGGGAGGGGCACATGGAGAGGGGGACGAGGAAGGGGTGGGCGGCGTCACCGGGAGATCGTTGTCACCACTGTGGAGCTCAAGGCCATTGGCAACGTGACTGCCCCCATAGAAACAGCAGAGTGGATCCAGCTAACCCCTACCTGGCCGGAAGGGGGAGGGGACAGAATGGCCCGCCTTTACCCTACACCCCTGGCACCGCCCTATGCCCAACTGGAGGAGGAGGCGCCACCCAGATGCCTGTCACAGAATGGGACCGCTGGGAGGGGTGTGGAGACCAATATCAACAATGACCCACCCCACAGAGAGGCCAAGACAGCATTAACCTGGCAGATCCAATGCTGTCAATGAAAGTAGGAGGACAGACTGTGAGACACTCGTATGTGCACTCCCCCACAGTTCCACTAAACTTGTTAGGAAGAGACCTCCTGATAAAACTGGGAGCCTCTATCCTCTGTAGTCCGGATGGATTAAAGGTGACTCTACCTGATGGCACCATGTTCCACTGTAAAGGACCAGCCACTGGAGGGCAGTAACTACTCCAACCCATTGAAGAAACATATGCTGACATTTATTGGGGAATGCTCCAACCAGAAACTGTTCGAACACCCGGTGTGCTTTCTGCCTACCTACAGTGGAAGCCCTGGATCGTCGCTCTCGAGCCATGTGTCTCTCCACCCGATCCTCCCCACGTAACTCTGTTTTATGATAGGCTGCAGACAGATTGGTATCAAGACAAATTTCAGGATCAATTGGAAGGGAAAGATTGGGTATTTAACATCCAGAACATATATGTGGCGCCTGAGGGGGTAGCGGCGGGAGTTAATCTGAGTCCAGAACAATTAGAGTGGTACATGATGTCCGACGAGGCTGCACCACACGTCTCACTGGCTCTGCACCCACAACATCAGGCTAAAGAGTTAGGAGGCATGGTAAAGCGAGCCCTGAGACAGCATTTATCACTCTCGAACAAGCATTAGCTTACGCAGCATAGCTAGCCACGCCAAACTACCACCTACCTTTCCACCTAGATGTCTCTGTAACAGAAAACTGCATGAATGGTATTCTGTTCCAGAGAAAAGGGGGAGATAGGATAATACTGATGTACAATAGTGTAATGCTAGACAACATGGAAAAGACACCCACAGTGCACACAACCCGCAGCAGGGATAGCAAAGCTAATACAAAAAACTGCACACATAGTCATGGGTCACCAGTTTAACGTCCTGACAACACATAGTGTGGTGGCTTACGTCAACTCAGAGACATTCACAGCTAGTGACGCAAAAAGCAGAAAGAGCAGAAGGAGTGGCAGTCATTGAAACACTCAGACTAGGAGAAGGACAGGAAGTCAACATCTACACAGACTCGGCATACGCAGCAGGAGCAGTGCATGTAGAGTTAGGGCAGTGGTTGAGAGCAGGATTTCTGACAGCCGGTAACAAACCAATCAGACATGAGACTGAGATGAAAGAATTGGCAGAAGAATTGTTGCTCCCCAAAAAAGTAGCAGTCATAAAATGTAAAGGACACAATGTAGGGACAGACAGAGTGACACAGGCAAACTACGCAGCCGACCAAGCAGCAAAACAGACAGCAGGGTATATTGACAGGACAGAAAAGACGGTACTTATGTGTTCAGAAACTGAGCTACAACCAGAAATTGACATGACCAGAGTAATCGAACTACAAAATAAGGCGTCTCCCCAAGAAAAGTCACTGTGGAAAGCCAGAGGGTGCACAGAGACAGATGGACTATGGAGAGGACCAGACGGCCGACCCATTTTACCTCCAGGACTAAGACAGACAGCCATGGAAGAAGCTCATGGGGTGGGACATGTAGGCGTAGCACAGATAATGAGAAACCTTGATAACTGGTGGCATCTGTTTCTTAAAGACATGGCTCAGTATTTGATCAAAACATGTGAACAATGTACAAATATATCCCCAGACATGGTTTTCCTGAGAAAATCAGGTTAGATAGTGGCACCCATTTTAAGAACCAAGATCTCCAGAAGGTAGAGGCCATGTTGGGCCTCAAACACGCTTTTGGTACAGTATATCATCCTCAATCACAAGGTAACGTGGAAAGAATGAACCAAACTGTCAAAACAAAATTGGGCAAAATCTGTGCACAGACCAAATTAAATTGGCTAGATGCTCTACCACTAGCTCTGATGTCTATCAGAAGCTCAGTAAATCAAACCACGAGGTTTACCCCACACGAGTTGCAGACGGGGAGGGCGTTCCCCGGACCCCATTCCAGACTCCCTCTCGTTCAGCATGATGATCAGAATCTAACCTCTAAAGCTTATTTTCACGAACTGCAGAGCTTGGTGTCAGCATTCTCCAACAGGTCACAAGCCAGCAGGAAGGAGGACAACATACTCCACCGCCAGAGGTAGAGTGGGTCCTCAAGAGGAAGTGGTCGGAGCCAAGGTGGACAGGACCATTCCAGGTGACAGAGAAAACCTCCCACGCCGTCCGCCTGAGGGGAAAAGGAGACACCTGGTTCCATTGGAGCCAGTGCGCAGTAGCTGAGGAGCCACAGCGTTCCTTGAGTGAGATCCAGACGAATCTCCAAGAAAAGAGCACTGAGTCGGCTGACTCAGAAACAGATCCCACCTCAACAGAAGGGGCAGAATAATCCCCTGGTGGTGATCCTAGGCTCCAGGGCAGTCTACCCCTGGGGTCTAAGGAAAGAAGATCTTCAAGAGGCATCGTGTTCAGTTTTATTATTCATCCAACTATAACTTTTACTTTTTATCTTATCATTTACTCACCTATGTGTATTAATCATCGTCGCACATTGCTAAAGAGTCGCACATTGCTAAAGTGTAAATAAGGTTACAAACTCTCCTAGGGGTGGTACTGCCTAGGACACAAAGATAGAAAAAGGTCTTATCAACCAGAAGGTTTTGCTTGCATATTATTTTACTCAACTTCATTTTTATTAACCGTAAAACAAAAGTGTTTGCTCTAAATACGTAAATGCATACCCACATTTCCTCCCCATTAGTAGTGGTTTTGATTGTTATCTCTATTGTAATTGTGTCTATCATCCTCTGGATTTACTGTGAGCTCCCCACCCAAAATTGTAGATCTCCATGCAAAAAGAGGGACACTCACAGTAAAATGTTAGATCCAGGAAAACAACATGTAAATTAGTCTCTTTTGGAGAGATCAAAAGGGGGAACGAAGTTTTCCCAAAACAAAAAGGTGATCTTTTAGTAAAGATCAAAAGGGGGAATTGTGGAAATGTATAATAATGTTTGAATTAAAATAGACATGTGTTAAATGTATCTGGGTAAGTATAAGGTCACACAGAGTATATTGCTTTTGAGTGTTGTGTAACTAGTATAAGTGTTTTGCAGGAGTTGCAGGTTCAAGGCCTACACACAGAGAGAGAGACGAGCAGATAAGCAGAGAAATAGGAGACTCCCCTTGGTTAGAACTGAAAGCAGACACAGAACATCTTACTATTGTGGATTATATTATCTGAAGTGCCTAATAATCATTTAAAAATATTAAACTGTGTGATTATGTTGAACTATTGCTTTTAAGAATGTTGTATAACCAGCAGAGTGTTTTTGCAGATTACAGTTTGTGTCTGAGTGCAATCCCACGCCTGAGGTATGTGTGTGAGCACAACTAGAAACTGTTACAAAGCATCTGAATCTAGGCACAGAGAGTACCCAAGGACACAATGGTCCGAGAAAAGAGCACACACACACACACACAACGGCTGCACCCAGCAGACTACCCTGTATGAAGATAATAACAAATATGTAACCGTTTGTGTGAATTAATAAAACTAGCTGGAGCCAGAGAGAGCTCAGAACTCAGCTGGGTGTGATGGTGAACAGACTGCGGAGTCTGTCAAAGCTGGTTTGACAGTGGTTTGAATCACCACAACACTGTACTGTCAGACCAGGACGGGAATGAGGACTCAGATGCAGATGATATAACAATAAGGCACACTTTATTGAAGTCTGAATCTTCTTAGAAGAGTGATGAAAGAAATAGGCTATGTAACTCTGACTATTCCTAAGAGACCTGGCTAATATGACAGGGCATAACACACCTCACAAGAGGGAAAACACATAAAGGGGAGGGAACAAGATTATCTACAAACAAGGAAAACACAAGACTAATCTAGAAATGAAAACTCTCTCAAGGAGGAAAATAAAACACTAGATAATAAACACAAAACGCTCCCGGGGGAGGAAAACCAAATCTAAACAAAAGGGATCAAACAAAAGGGCTCACCTAAACAGGGACTCTACTGAAATCTAAGTTCTCAAACAAAAATCACTCCACAAGCGGGAGGACAAAAAACTGTAACAACAAAAATAGAACACTAAACTTTAGAAAAGGTTAATCAACAAAAAATCACTCTTAAAGAGGAAGACTACAACAACTTACGTGACAAAACAACTTTCTTTCTAATGGTGATCGGACTGTGACAAAGAGGGCTTGGGTGATCGAACAAGACGAAACACTTTGGCACA
Source organism: Larimichthys polyactis (assembly GCA_018985215.1). Taxonomy (NCBI): domain Eukaryota; kingdom Metazoa; phylum Chordata; class Actinopteri; family Sciaenidae; genus Larimichthys; species Larimichthys polyactis. The sequence continues at coordinate 84,177 of JAFMOB010000376.1, read as the reverse complement.
AGACAAAGGGAGACGCAGACAATATATACACAGGGTAATGGGGAACAGGTGGAAACAATCAGGGCGGGGAAGACAATCAGACCGGTGACACATGAGGAAGGGCAAGTGACCTGAAACGAGAGGAGAGTTAACTTTCAAAATAAAACAGGAAATGACAAGACATAACAAAAACCCAGCTTGACCTCACCGCGGTGTGACACTGTACAAGTCTCTATAATATCTCATAAACTGAGTTCCAATCTCTTTGGCGTCATGTATTATTTGGTTCGTACTTGAATCCCTTATCTTGTGTATTGTCCGATCCGCTTGCTGTTTTTTTTTATCGTTTTGCCAGTAACTTGGTTGCCCTTGGTCCAACTTCATAATAGGACTGTTTTAGAAATCTAGTCTTCTTTTCAATTTCTGAGGTTAGTATTTTATCTATATTATCCCTGATTTCCTTAATTTTTGGAAGCAATGAGGGGTCTTGTGTAGTTTTGTGTTGCTGTTCAGTTATCAACAGCTTCTCCTTTTCCTTTTTATAGACGTCCTCTCTGTTTTTTTTATTTGCTGCTGTCTTTGCAAACAGTTTTCCCCTTATAACTGCTTTAAGAGTGTCCCATAAAATAACAGGGGTAACTTCTCCATTGTCATTTACATTTTGATAGTTTATGATGTCTTTCTTTAGTTCCTCCACACTTGTCTTGTTATTTAATATTCCCACGTTTAGCCTCCATAATGTATTTTTCTCCTGCCTTTCCAAGTTGACTTCGAGATGAATCGCACAGTGATCAGATACATCTGCTTCTTGAATTTCACACTTCTTTACCCTATATACATCATTCTTATTCATCAAGAAGTAATCGATTTTAGCATAGCTGTTGTTAGGGGGTGAGTAGTGTGTATAGTCTCTTTTAGAAGGATGTAACTCCCTCCATGTATCAACTACCCCAAATTCTTTAAGTGTTCTCTTGATCATTCTCGTAACATGGTTGACGTGTTTATTCTTGTTTGTCGTGTCTAGATTACTATTCATCACAATATTAAAGTCACCCCCACATATTATTACTCCATCCATTTCTGAAATCACAATATCAAATAGGGTTTTAAAGAATTGTTTTGCACTATTAGGTGGAGCATATACATTAACCAGTGTAACCATTTTGTTTTCCAGTTTTCCTTTCACAATAATAAATCTCCCTTCTTTATCACAAATTTTTTGGGGATAAGTATGATCACACCTCTTCTACATCCATGGCGGAATGTACTATGAAATTAGTTGGTGTAGCCAAACCTCTTAAATTTTTCACTTTCCAGACTGGACAGGTTTATCCTTCTTTAATTTGGTCATTATCTTCTGACGTTTCACCGGATTATTTAGACCATTAATATTCAATGACAGTATTTTAGTATTATATTCTATCATTTCTAATGAGTTTGTGCAGCAATCCAACCCTGAACATAAAAAACATAACCAAAGAACAACATTTGAACATTGAACAATGGGACTTCCAAAAGAGAGATGTACTTATCCATCCCTTGTGGTCCCTGTTGGTGGGAGGAGGGTTTAGTACCTCACTGTGGTAGGGGCCCTCCCTAGTTGTGAGAAAAGACTCACAGATACTAGATGTGTCCAACACTTAGTGTTAGCTACAGAACTCTCCCTCTATCGGTTTTTACTGATCTATAAAATTAAGTCATGAGTCATTATGATCTGAGCCCAGATTTGTATGTATTAGACTAACACTCTATAATACAAAAGTAAATATACTTTTAAGTAAAAAAAATATATAATGATGTTTGGGGTCAGAGGGCGACGTAGCCTGTATCTTTTCATCCATTTCAGTTTACTTGGGTCTGTGTCTCGTCTGAACTCTGTCAGCCTCTCCTTTGCACGCTGAGCTGCGCTGTCTGAAGTGCAGGTGGTGCATTTCCATGGCATTGCTGCGTTCAGTCGCTCCTCCGCGGTCGCGGCGGTGTTCGCTTTAGTCATCACCTTCACCCTGATTCCGCGTCGGTTCAGGTCCCGTGCTGCCTCCTCCGCTGTGCTGTATATCACCAGGCCGGAGTCCCATTGCACCCGCATCTTCGTGTAGGGCGTCCGGAAGCGGATCCCCTTCTCCCTTAGAGCTATCTTGATGGGTCCATATGCCTTGCGCCTCTCCATGACGTTTGTCGCATAGTCATTGTCAAAATTAAGTCTTTTACCGTTAATCTCAATCTTCTGTTGCCACGCTTTCCTTAGGACCAACTCTTTAACGTGAAACTCCAAAAAGTTAACGATTATTGATCTCGGGGAAGAGGCAGCGGCTGGCTTTGGGATCAATGCTCTGTGTGCCCGCTGAACACGGAGCTCGAGTCCCTCCGGCAGGGCCAGGTGGCATTTAAACAACTCGTTAACAAACTCTATGACAGATCCTCCTTTTTCTTCTGGCACCCCATAAATTCTGATATTATTTCGTCTTGAGCGGCTCTCCAGATCCACAATTTTTCCCTGCATCTCCGTGTTTTCTTTCACCACTGCCATTAGCGTTTCTTTCATCTCCAAGCAGGCCGTCTCCATATCAGCTATTCGGGTTTGTGCCTCAGCTATGTTGGCGTTTTGGCTCTGAAGCTCCCTCATAACTTCACCTTTAAACTCCGCGAGGTCGTCTTTCACAACTTTCTTGACATCGTTTTTGAATTCGTCCAGGTCCCGTCTCATTCCTTGTCTTTTAGCTCTGTATGAAGCGTTGTCAGAGCTTGAAGCACAGCGTTCTGGTCAGTGCTAGCTTCACCTAGCTTAGTTTCTCCGTTGTCCTCGTTTTCCTCCTGTTCGGTGGACTCGGTCGTTTCTGGGTTTTGTTGAATCTCACTCACATTTTTGTTCTTCATTTGACACCTTAGCTTTCTCCCTCCGTCCATACTTGAATTGAAACGATATCAGCATTTATATTGATAGGAGGTACTTTGTCCAAACCGACTTGCGGGAGCTCGTTATTATGCGTCCATCTTGTTGTAGCACCGCACCGGAAACGTGACCATCAATTTTTATCACTTGGTCAAAGGCAAAGCGTAGAGTATCATCACGAGACTGCTCAAGTGGAAAATCTTCCATTGAGTCAAACACAGGAACCTGCGGCGCCTCCTGAGAAGGCACCGCTGGCTCCACCTCCCCGTCTGCAGTGTCGGACAACCTCGCGTCACCGCTGAGCACAGCGCACATATCCCATGTCCCTGTCAGCTGTGAACACACCCCCACACACTGTCCCACTAGCTTATCAAACTCTGGCCAATCAGTACCCAGAATCAAGGGGTGTGTCAGGCGGGAGCTAACCACAGCCTTCACACTATGCTTTTTACCCTTAAATCGAATTTCCACTGGTACTACAGGGTATCTGTGAATGTCCCCATGCACACACCTAATATCCACCCATCCTGCCTCTATCAAAGCCCCGGGTCAAATCAGATTTTGGTGAACTATAGACTGCATGCAGCCCGAGTCCACCATCGCCTGATGTGTACTCCCCTGAATCTTTACCGTAACGCTGTACGTCCCTCCTGGACCGGGGGAGGGTGCTGGAGGGCCGACAACCCGAACAACTTGACCGACCTCCGTGAGCGGGCACTCACGGCGGAAGTGTCCGGGTTAACCGCACCTCCAGCACTCCTGCCCTGCCACCTGAGGAACCCTCTGCGGGCTGAGAGCAGTGCCTGTAGCAGCTGGACCCTGGGGAGTAAGGAAAGGAGAGGGAGGATTAGTTTGGGGCGGAGGAGAGGGTCGAGCAGGTGTGTGTGGCGGGGGGCCAGGCGCCGGTCTTCTCCGGGGTGCCGGCGTGGGACAGGCGGGAGAGGACGGCCAGATGGTCATCCGCCAGGTTGATGGCCGCCGCTAGGTCCACTGGGCGGTGGCAGCTGGGATCCCCTCCACGAACTGCTCCATGATGATTTGCTCCATTAACCGGCCCTCGCCAGCAGAATCCTCGCGCTGCAGCCACCACGTTGCGTCCTTCAGCTGCTGGGCGAAGATGAACGGACGATCAGCGGGTCCCAGCTTTCCTCCCCGGAACCGACGGCAATGGTCCTCCGCGGAGAAACCCAGCCTGTCGAGGATGGCCCTTTTTACGTCCCCATACAGTCCTCTGGAGTGGGCAGGCAGGCCGAGCGCCACAGTTTGCGCGTCCCCAGACAACAGGGGCAGCAGCCACACGGCCCACTGCGCCTCCGGCCAGCCGCGTTCTGCTGCCGCCGCCTCGAACATCTCCAAAAATGTCTGTGTGTCGTCATGATCAGACATTTTATGTTTTTATGTATGTAGTGTGAGTCCGACGAACGAGGGGGCTGAAGATGCTGCCCCTGTCCGATTTATCATTGCCTCCAGGAGCTGGGTCCGTCTCTCTGCCTGGCCCTGGAGCACTGCCAACTGCTGCCTGCTGAGCACGGCTTGGTCCCGGTTCATAGATGCGATCTCCGCCAGCATCTGTGCCAGCGACATGATTGGCTGCAGTGGTTCTGTCATCCCTTGTCTTTTTCCCTGCCGAAACAAGTTGGGCGCCAATGTAGCATGGTCCAATGCCACTGTGGGTTCTTCAGCAGGTAAGACTCAACCAGGGATGATTTTACTATGTTTATTTTCTCATGCAGTACACACACACACACACACACACACACACACACACACACAACAGCTCCCTTGGGTCGTTCGCAGGCGTCTTTTTCTTGAGTGCTGCCGACCGCTGGGAGCATCCGTCCTGTGTCTGTGTCTCTCTCTCCCAGGTCCAGCACGCTACTGTCTTTTAAAAGGAGAGAGTGATCAGCTCAACAGGAAACCGGTGCGCTAATCACTCTCACCTGGCGCTGCTCTCCTGAGCCCTCTTCACACCTCTCTCCTGCAGCTGATGCACCACGCCCCCTCCACAAGGTGGAAAGTTATCTGTTCGGTGTCAGAGTCAGGAAAAATCAGAGTCACAGGTGAGGTGCAGTGGGTAACCACATACATCACATGGCTATCTAGGGCGGTGGCAGGCACAGGGGAGTCTAGAGGGACAAACAAGAGGTTAAGTCTCTTAACCACGTTTATATCAATGAGACTAGCATCACCACCAGAGTCAATGAGAGCAGTATGAGGGAGAGAGAGATTCTGAGGAGAGTGTAACATGAGAGAACTGCCGGCAAGATCTGTTCTTACTGGGGGAGGTACATACCAGCACAGATGTCTGCCGGGAGGAGCTGATGCGGCAAATAGGACAATTCTCCAGGAATTGACCCATCTGGGCACAGTAGATACATCGACCCTCGCTGCGTCTTCGTAGGCGTTTCTCAGGAGACAGCCGAGTGCACCCAATCTGCATCGGTTCCTCTGTGTCACTCCTGGTGTTGGCCGTAGGCGTGAATGCTGGAGCAGGAGTGCGTCTGGGCAAGGGCCCACAGGACAGCCTGGTTGCTGACTTGAGGGGAAGTTTCTGTTCCGTTCACGCTCCAACAATCTCTCAAAGTCTTTAGAAAGAGGGGCAGAGAATTGCAGATGGCCGAACGGTGGTTCCATTCAGCTGTAGCCCAGTCATTGGCTCAACCAGACATGAAAGAAATTATGTAGGCTATCTTACTGCGATTGGAGGGTAAGGCTGCTGCCTGAAACTTAAAATTTAGCTCGCACTGAGTAATGAATGGCCTACAGTCACCATACTCACCAGAGAACCTTTCAGGGCTAGACAAAGTCAAATGAGTCGGTTCAGGAGACACAGGTGAGGCAACTGCACCATCGCTGGGAGGTGTTGTAGATTCTCCTTGTTGCTGGCCGACCTTCAGCTGACTTAGCTGGGAAGCTAACATAGTAAAGGTACAGACAGACAACTGGACCCACAGAGCAGACCAGAGACAGACAGGTGTGGAGAGGCGGTTTATTAACAGTCCGGGGTCGGTACACGAAAAGGTAGTCAGCTCAGGCAGAGGTACAAAACACAAGGTAGAAGGGAAGTCCAAAAAACAGGCGAGGGTCAAAACCATGAAACAGTGAGATCAGGCAAAGGTACAAAAACACTAGGCAAAGACGGGTCAAGGAACAAACTGGGTCAAAACACAAGGAAACTAAATACAGAGGAAAAATGCGGGAAAGCTACTCACAATCGGATGCAGCCAATCTAACAGAGACACACTGGGAGAGGCAGGCACATACACACCTGAGGGGGAGGAGCTAACGAGGCACAGGTGAAAACAATAGACAATCACGCACAGGGAGTGAAGACACCTAGAATGAACACAAACAGGAAGTGAGAGAAACCAAACAATAAAACAGGGAGTCAAAAAACAAGCTAAACTATAGTCCTGACAGAAAAGGCGGGTCTGCGACTAGCGCCGCAAAATGGCTGCAGGACCGGATGGCTGCCTGCGCTGGGCTTCCTCAAACCCCCCATCCCCCTCCCCTGGTTGCAAGTGATGTGTCTCATGTTGTACTGAATATGTGCTATAATTGCTGAGGTGTTTTACAGCCCTTTACAACAATCCTTTCGGTGTACCAAAGTGCTTTACAGCAGGTAATAAATAACGAGAACAATAGGTAAAAAAACAAACAAAATAAAAACAATAAAAACAATAAAATGCAACAAAATCGAATAAGAAATGATAAAAGTGTCATCATACTACTGGGTGTTAAAAGCCATCCTAAATAAGTGGGTTTTTAGCTTGGATTTAAAAAGTCCCAGGTCAGAAACGAGACGCATCTCGACGGGGAGCTTATTCCAGAGCCTGGGGGCGGCAACGGAAAACGCTCGGTCACCCCAGTGTTTATATTCTGACCTGGGCACTTTCAGCGACAGTTGATCTTTGGACCTCAGAGCTCTAGCAGGATTGTGGACAGTTAAAAGCTCAGATAAATATGAATGGGCGAGGCCGTTAAGAGCTTTAAAAACAAATGTTAAAAGTTTAAAATCAATTCTATAAAGGACAGGAAGCCAATGAAGGGATTTAAGAACAGAAGTGATGTGCGCACGTTTGCTGGTGTCAGTTAAAAGACGGGCAGCAGCGTTTTGCACAACTTGAAGTCGACTGAGGGAAGACTGGGAGACGCCGACATGAAGTGCATTTCAATAGTCTAACCTAGAGTTTATTAAAGCATGTATGGCTTTCTCTAGGTCGTGACGGCTTAAAAACATTTTTACTTTGGCCAGGAGACGCAACTGAAAGAAACTAGTCCTAACAACGTTGTTGATATGTTTGTCAAACCTGAAGTGACTGTCGAAGGTAACTCCCAGGTTTCTGACGGTTGTATTCAGCTTAGAGGACAGGGTGCCGAGGCCAGCCGTCGCAGTATTCCCAAATACAATACACTCAGTTTTGTCATCGTTTAAATGAAGAAAGTTTTGAGCCAACCACTGCTTAATATCGGCAATACAAGCAAACAAAGAACATTGATCAATGCTGTTTGGCTTCACTGGCAGATAGATTTGTATGTCGTCTGCGTAACAGTGAAAAGAAAGGTTGTGCCTGGCTATAATTGACCCAAGTGGTAACATGTACAAGGAGAATAGTATAGGGCCAAGAATAGATCCTTGTGGAACTCCACAGGAGAGAGGGGCAATGGAGGAGGACAGGTCACAAACCATAACAGAGAAGGTTCTACCGGATAAGTATGATGTAAACCACTGTAAAACAGTGCCATGGATGCCAACATAATTACTAAGACGTGACAGGAGGACTGTGTGGTCCACCGTGTCAAAGGCTGCTGTGAGGTCGAGAAGCACTAGTACAGCAGGGCACTTGGCATCCACGGACAGAGCGATGTCGTTGTGCACCTTTAACAGTGCAGACTCGGTGCTGTGACGAGATCTAAACCCAGATTGGAATTTCTCAAGAACAGAGTTATCCTCAAGAAAGGACTGTAATTGAATAAAAACAACTTTTTCTAAAACCTTGGAAAGAAAAGGCAGATTAGAGACAGGTCTAAAATTAGATAAAACTGAGGGGTCAAGGTTAGGCTTTTTAAGAAGACGCCTGACCACAGCATGTTTAAAAGCAGCTGGGACAGTTCCTAATCTAAGGCAGGAGTTGATAAAAAACAGGAGACTGGGCCCCAAAGTGTTAAGAACCATTTTCAGCAATTTGGCAGGAACAATATCCAATGGGCAAGTTGTAGATTTCAGAGATTTCATTGTGTCGCAGAGAGAAGAGAGGGAAACCAGGTCAAACTGATCAAACACGGTAGGACGAGCTGGAGCAACAGACAGATCCTTAGTACCCGTAACATTAGTGGACGTAATGACACTCACATTAGTGTCTTTTCTGACAGAATCCACTTTGTTAACAAAATAATGAAGAAAATTCTCACAAGTGGCTATTGATACATCAGTCACAGCAGAAGTGCATGGGTTCACAACAGCATTAATTGTAGCAAATAACACCTTGGGACAATGACTGCTGCTAAAGATGATATTCGAGAGATACTGGCATTTCGCATCACGTACGGCTCTCTGATAATCAGATAGACAGTCCCTTAATATTTCCAGAGACACATGCAGTTCATGCTTCTTCAATCTGCGTTCCGCCTGCCTGCAACGTTGCCTGATAGCACGGGTGGTATCGTTCAACCAGGGGTCCGATCTTGGCTTGGCAGATTTTTTCCTAAAAGGGGCAATAGAGTCCAGAATCCTGGCACAGGTAGAGTGGAAGGAGGAAAGAAAATGATCAGGACAAAGAGAGGAAGCCAAGCCATTCAAGGGAAAAGACTGTGAGTCATTAAAGGCAGCAGTGAACTCATCGGCCGTGGAGGGGGTGATGATACGCCGCTGACAGGATGGAACATGAGGTTTACTGACTGGTTGGGGGGCTAACACTTCGAACACAATGGGGAGATGATCTGAAATTGCAGTCTCAGAAATCTCTTTAATGGAAACTGAGAGCCCAAAGGAAATAACAAGGTCCAATGTGTGCCCAAGATGGTGCGTTGGTTTATCAACGGATTGAATCAGATTAAAAGATGCCAACAGGCTTTTGAAGTCAGTGGCGAATTGGTCAGATGGGCAACAGACATGAACATTGAAATCCCCACATATCAGGATCTGGTCATATTTTGGGAGAATGTCAGCCAGAAATTCAGTGAACTCATGAATAAAGCCCTTATTATATTTGGGAGGGCGATAGACAACAGCACACAAAACAGGACTTGGGAACTCCACGGTAAACACCTGCAGTTCAAACAAGGAGTATGTGCCTGTGGGAAGAAGCCGACATTTAAAATTGTCATTGAACACAGCAGCGAGTCCCCCCCCTCGCCCCGACACTCGCGGGGAGCTGAAGAAAGAACAGCTGGGTGGGAGGAGCTCAGAAAACCCGCTGATTTCACCTGGTTTCAGCCAGGTTTCAGTCAGCAGGAGGAAATCCAAAGAATGCGAAGTAAAAAAGTTGTTTAGGATAAAAGTCTTATTTACGACGGATCTGGTGTTGATGAGAGCCGAGCGAACCAGATGCCGGTCCGTCTGTTGGGAGGCCCGGTTAACCGGATGAAGATTCTCCAGCGCGCGGCCCCGTCTACGGATCCTTACGGGTCGGCGGCAGGGAGGTGGGCACCCGGCCTCCGGTACGGCTGGCAGCAGCCATCGGTAGGAGTAGTCCACGGAGCCTCGGATGTCGTATCCGGCGTAATCACTGGAGAGACCAAACAGCGGATGGCGAGCATTGTACGTGGAGGACGAGGCCAGGTGAGCTTTCAGCCGGCATATCACTCCACCTCTCTTTCCTCGTCTTCTGCGACGGCTGTTGCATGGCAACCGACCAGGAAGACGCCATAAGTGAGAGGGTACGGACGCCAGAACAGGTGGCGGTGGCTTTGTCTGATCATTAAAGTCCTGGATCGATAATTTGTCGACGGAATCACAGATTTTTAAGAGGATCAGGCGATCATACACCAGTAGAGGTGACACTTTAAGCATAAAAAGCGATAAAAACAGGATAATAAACAGAAAAGGTAGCAGAGGTAGACGGCCAGCCACACACAACGGCGCCATCTTGCCGCCAAAAAGCGATTAAACAGGATAATAAACAGAAAAGGTAGCAGAGGTAGACGGCCAGCCACACACAACGGCGCCATCTTGCCGCCAACAAGCTGAGTAGCAATGTGTCACCGGTGGCGATCAGGAGTGTCTAATTATTGACCACTAGAGGGCGCATTGGTACTGTTCTGCCTAGTAACAGGTACTGGTTTGTACTCCTGAAAGGAGCATAGTCTGGGGGCTGCTCTTCTTTTCTCCTCCCTTCCCCTCATACTGTATCCCTTCTTTTTCTTCCCCTTTGGCTACCAGATCCTGTCTCCTGGAGATTTCCCTCCACTCTGGATTCTCATATCTCCACACATCTACTAAGCCCTTCATCCTCATCATTAGCCTCCTGCTAAACAAGTTTCTGCCCCTACTGCATGCACACTCCTCCTCTGTGGGCATATTCAGGGTGGTATGGCCGTAAGCCTCCAGGGAAATGAGAAATACTGTATATATACACGTCAGTCATCACCACCATGGCTATTGAAGAAGAAAACCTTTGTTTCCTGCCAAGATGTGAAACAGCTTAAAGCACCTGGTATTCCCAGGCAGTCACCCATCCAAATACTGACCAGGCCTGACCCTGCTTAACTTCCAAGATCTGGCACTTTCAGGGTGGTATGGCCAGAAGCCTCCAGGGAAGTGAGAAATACTGTATATATGCATGTCAGTCATCACCACCATGGCTATTTAAGAAGAAAACCTTTGATACCTGCCGTGATGTGAAAAGGCTTACAGCACCTGGTATTTCCAGGTGGTCACTAATCCAACTACTAACCAGGCCTGACCCTGCTTAGCTCCTGAGATCAGACAAGATTGGGCGCATTCAGGGTGGTATGGCCGTAAGCCTCTCTGCAAATGAGAAATAGTGTATATATGCATGTCAGTCATCACCACCATGGCTATTTCAGAAGAAAACCTTTGTTACCTGCCGAGATGTGAAAAAGCTTACAGCACCTCGTATTCCCAGGCGGTCACCCATCCAAGTACTAACCAGGCCTGACCCTGCTTAGCTTCCAAAATCAGACCAGATCGGGCGCATTCTTTTTTTCTTTTTTTAAAAATCTTTTTTATTAGTTTTCAATTCACAAAACTTCCGACAACCAAAATCACACAGTATTCACATACATCTGTATTCTCCTACAAGCACAACTTACTCCCCTTCCCTATTCCCCACGAGTACACAGAACTAGACCCCATCATTCAGTTCAGAAAGGACGACACGGGATAAGCCCGACAAATCAAAATGCCTATCCTCGTCATTTTACCAATTAAACACAATCTCTCCTCCCACCCCTTCATGTATTAACTTACTCCCACTCACAAAAAATTCCTTCGCCCCCTCCCCTCCGTACTTATACATTAAGCTCACATCTCTCTTCATGATTGCTTTGAACAAAGTTTTTATCTTCACCTTCCGTCCCTCAAAGTGTGCATAGTTCCTCCTGTAGACGACCGCGAGTCTGGCATGGCTCAACACATAATTCATGAAACAGAAATTCACTTGTTTCTTTCTTTCCCATGTACCAAACAAAAAGAGGGACCTCCACCCTACCTCCAGATCCAACCCAGCAGCCCAGTTTTCCTTCACCAGGGCCTTTCAGAAAGGCAAAAAAATCTACTAAATCCCCACAGTTAAAAAAATAGTGTAAAAAGCTCTCATGACCGCTTTTACAAACGTCACACATCACATTTACTTCATTGTTAATCTTATGTAAAACCACATTTGTGTAGATCCTATTATGTCTAATCAAGAAATCATTGTTTTCGCACTCTATGGAATTATACCTTATCCCAAGATTTGACCACATTCTTTTCACGCCCATACCCATGAATACTCTGCTCCACACTTTCTCAGCTGCCGGCTTCTTCATCACGTCGACAATCACCCATCTATATATTTTCTTCACACTCATTTCACCCACTTGAATTTTCTTCCCATACTCCATCACGTAGAGCTCAGGCATACTTGCCTCTCCCTCCACCACACATTCACTTTGAATAGTCTTAGCCCACTCTAAGGGTATGCTTGTTTTCATTTTTTCATATATCTTATTTACTTTATCCCTGTTATCCATCCCCTCCAGCTCGCACACCTGGTCATATATACAATTACTTCTCAGAAAACCTGGAATCACCTCATAAATAATGTCCTTTATCTGTCTGATCCCTCCTTCCATGAATTTGGGCTCATATAATGTTCTGCCATTGTTGATCCTCAATGCTGTCTTTTTTGTGCCTATATCCAATAAATTCAGTCCACCCTCACACCTTTTGCCCACCAGTGTCCCCTGTGCAATCTTGACACCCTTCCCCTCCCATATAAAATCACACAACATTCTGTTAAGGTCATTCATAACCCATACTGGCATTTCTAAAACAGTCAGCACATATACACAGACTGATAGTAACAGGCTATTGACCACCGTGACCTTTCCCTTCAGCCTGAGCTTCCTGGCTTTCCACCTCCCGCAAATAGTCCTTATCTTATTAATGACCCCTGCCCATGTGGCCTCGGTTGCCTCTTTAGTTTCTACACCCAAGTATACACCCAGCACCTTAATGTACCTATCCTCCACCCTTAAGCCTACTCCCTCCCTCTCTACTTCCCCTATATACATTATCTCAGATTTTTCCTTATTTATTCTCGCGCCTGATGCCTTACCGTATACGTCTATCAGTTCCAGCACTCTTTTCGCACTGTTCCCGTCCCTCACTGTTATTGTTGTGTCATCCGCATTGGTTTATTGTATGTGTCCCCCCAGCTTGGAGTTCTATGCCCTGCACTCTTAAATCTTTTTTGATTAGTAAGGCCAGGGGCTCTACCAAAATAGCGTAAAGTAATGCCGATAGAGGGCATCCCTGCCTTATGGATCTTCCCAGGCCAAACCGGTCAGTCAGCACTCCATTTACCTTAACGCAGCTCCTTGCACCCTTGTAGACCCTCCTCACCCACCCCACCAATCAAATCAAATCAAATCAATTTTATTTGTATAGCCCAAAGTCACAAAATACATTTGCCTCAGAGGGCTTTACAATCTGTACAGGGAGTGACACCCTCTGTCCTTAGACCCTCGGTTCGAGTGAGGAAAAACTTGCCCAGAAAAAACCTTTAACAGGGAAAAAATGTGGAAGAAACCTCAGGAAGAGCCACAGAGGAGGGATTTCTCTCCCAGGACGGACAGACGTGCAATGGATGTCACGTGTACAGGACAAATCAACACAAACATATTGTACAATTACAATGACTGATAAAATGACAATGAATTACAATGAATGATAAAATGACCACAGTAACAGATATGGTAGTAATAATGACAGTAATAATATGCGTAGTGGACGTCGTGCAGGATCACAGCAGCAGCCACGATCCACGAGAACCTGCTGGACGACAGAGCACAGAAACTCCGGGGAAGTTTGGTTAGTAACATGCATTAATGAGACATGTCCACAGATGGGGAGAGAGAGAGAGAGAGAGAGAGAGAGAGAGAGAGAGAGAAAGAAAGAAAGAAAGAAAGAAAGAAAGAAAGAAAGAAAGAAAGAAAGAAAGAAAGAAAGAACGAAGGAGAGAGTGAAAGTGAAAGAGAGGGTTTTCGGTAAGGGAGATGTGACGCAGTCTAATCCTATGGCAGCATAACTAAGGGATGACCTGAGCCAGCCCTAACTATAGGCTTTATCAAAAAGGAAAGTCTTAAGTCTATTCTTAAAAGTGTTGACCGTGTCTGCCTCCCGAACCCAGAAAGGTAGTTTGTTCCACAGAAGAGGAGCCTGATAGCTGAAAGCTCTGGCTCCCAATCTACTTTTGGAGACTATAGGAACCACAAGGAACCCAGCGTCCTGAGAGCGCAGTGTTCTAGAGGGGTAGTAAGGTATTATGAGCTCTTTTAGATATGATGGTGCCTGACCATGAAGAGCTTTGTAAGTAAGGAGAAGAATTTTAAATTCTATTCTAGATTTAATAGGTAGCCAATGCAAGGAAGCCAAAATGGGAGAGATGTGATCTCTGACCTTGGTTCCTGTCAGAACACGTGCAGCAGCATTCTGAATTAACTGCAAAGTCCTAAGAGACTTATTAGAGCAGCCTGATAACAAGGAGTTACAATAGTCCAGCCTTGAAGTAACAAATGCGTGGGCTAGTTTTTCTGCATCTGCTTGAGAGACAATGCATCTGATTTTAGCGATGTTACGTAAGTGGAAGAATGCAGTCCTTGAAATTTGTTTTATGTGGACGTTAAAGGACAAATCCTGATCAAAGACAACTCCAAGATTCTTTACAGTGGAGCTGGAGGCCAGGGTGATCCCATCTAAAGTAACGAAGTCCTAGAAAGAGAGTTTCTGAGGTGTTTGGGTCCAATTACAAGAACTTCAGTTTTGTCTGAATTTAACATCAAAAAATTGTAGGTCATCCAACTTTTTATATCCTTAAGGCATGCTTGGAGTTTAGTTAACTGATTGGTTGCATCAGGCTTGATCGATAAATATAATTGGGTGTCGTCAGCATAACAATGAAAATTGATAGTGATTCCTAATAATGTTCCCCAAAGGAAGCATATATAAACTAAATAGAAGTGGTCCTAGTACAGAACCTTGTGGGACTCCATGACAAACTTTGGTATGCACGGAGGATTTATCATTGACGTGAAAAAAATGAGATCGATCTCAGAAATACGATTTAAACCAGCTTAGGGCAGTTCCTTTGATGCCAATTTGATGTTCTAGTCTCTGTAAAAAAATTTGATGGTCAATGGTGTCAAATGCAGCACTAAGATCTAACAGGACAAGTACAGAGATGAGTCCTTTGTCTGGTGCCATTAGGAGGTCATTTGTAACTTTGACTAATGCGGTCTCTGTGCTATGATGCACTCTAAATCCTGACTGAAAATCCTCAAATAGACTATTGTTATGGAGAAAGTCACACAACTGATTAGCTACAGCTTTCTCAAGTATCTTAGACAGAAAGGGAAGGTTTGATATCGGTCTGTAGTTGGCTAAGACCTCTGGATCTAGAGTGGGCTTTTTAAGAAGATTCTATTCTGCACCCTCCCGGTCTTCGCAATCTCCCGAAAGACCCCAACCAGAATTGTTGCCATCAGCTCTTTGTGTACTTTATACAATTCGATCCCTATCCTATCGCTCCCTGGGCTCTTCCCACTTTTCAGCCCCTGGATTGCCTCCATCACCTCCTCCCTATTTATGTCTCTGTCACACCACTCGCTATCCTCTGTGCACAGCTTACTCTCCACACTATCCAGTACCTCCACTATACTATCCTCCTCTAGTCCACCCCCCTTATATAATTCCCTATAAAACTCCTGCACCCTTTCCAGTATACCCACATAATCTTCTATTACCTCCCCCTCCTCATTCCTAATTTCATGTATATATGTCCTACTTTGCTTACTCTTTTACAAACCTAAAAAGTAAGCTGTGCACCTTTCTCCCTCCACTGCGTATTTTGCCTTGCTCCGTAGTATTGCGCCTCTGCACTTCTCTGTCTCATACCTCTGGAGCTCCATCTTTACCTCTATATAATCCTCCAAGCTGTAGCCTTCTTCATTCTCCGCTTTGCCCAGCTCTACCCTCAATCGTTCCCGCAGCTCCTTTTCTTTCCTCTTCAATTTCATATTTCTTCTTCTACCATATCTAATGCTTATTGACCTGATTTCATCCTTCGCTTTCTCCCATATCGCCCCAATCTGAGCATCTACCCCATTGCCTTCAGCGCATAACTTTATTTTCTCATTCGCCCATTCTAATAATTCCCTAATCTGCTGTTTGTATTCATCCTCTTCGATATAAATGGTAAATGGACTGTACTTATATAGCGCCTTTCTAGTCTTCCGACCACTCAAAGCGCTCTACACTACATATCTCATTCACCCCATTCACACACATTCCCACTGCGCAATGAGACGTTGAAATGACGTATATTTAACGTCATTTCTCGACGTCGAAATCAGGTCGCCTGAAGGTGCAGAATGAAAGTTTTTTTTACGTCTTTTTCGGACGTCATATGGAAATCAGGTCGCCTGAAGGTGCAGAATGAAAGGTTTTTTTACGTCTTTTTCGGACGTCATATGGAGGTCTGATTCTGACGTCCTGCCGACCTCCATTGCGGACGTTCACCTGACGTACATATTCAGTCTAAACTGCACGTCGAAATCAGGTCGGATGGAGGTGCAGAATGAAAGGTTTTTTTTACGTCTTTTTCGGACGTCCTGCCGACCTCCAGTTTAGACGTTCACCTGACGTACATATTCAATCTAAACTGCACGTCGAAATCAGGTCGGATGGAGGTGCAGAATGAAAGGTTTTTTTACGTCTTTTTCGGACGTCATATGGAGGTCCGATTCTGACGTCCTGCCGACCTCCAGTTTGGACGTTCACCTGACGTACAAATTCAGTCGAAATTGCACGTCCATAATGTTCTATAAAACTACAGGTGTTTACCCCCGCGAAAAAAAACTTGTTTTGCTTAAAAAATAACATTAAAACATTAAAGAAAATTACAGTTTGTGCCATGAAATACGAAAGGATTAACTGTAAATTTAAAAGTGCAAATTTACTTGGTAAAACTGTCAGTCGATTAGAGCAGAAAAACAATGTTACCATTTTTGTCTAATGGTGAAAACATGGGAAACTATAAGCACATTGTACATAAAACATCCAAAAACCAAACTTTTTCATTGTAATTTTTCATTTAATGAACAATTGTGAGGCTGTACAAACTTATCACAACACTGTGTACACACCGAATACACAGAACTACATGAAATTGACATAAATGCACAGTAATAAGAACTTTCTAACAGATGTGGGCAGCACTGTATCTTTTCTGAAATAGCAAGTAAAAGCTAAAATGCTACTGACTGTTCTTGCTGTTCAGATCTTTTAACTTGTAACAGTAAAATCACCACAGGTTCATTAAGCTGCGACAGTGGTGCAGCATAAAACCAGAACCCTGCTTTTTGTGTGTGTTATCAGTGTTATCTGCTATTTATATATACACACATATAAAAAAAGTTTCCAACATAAACAACCACCTCACCTCATTTGCAAGGCTGTACATGAAGATGGAAAAAGTGTACACATCTTACACTGTGTACACTCATACATACTGCAACATTACAACAACATTACACCTCACATCACATGACTCACGAAGTATGGTCCACTTAAGTCCACTCATGGTCTGCAAGGTCAGCGATGAGTGTGAGGACTCCTGGGTTCACAGCAAAGACATCCTCCTTTTGCTGTGCTCAACTTTCGTTCCTCTCTCCGGATTTATTGAAAAGAAACACCTTGAAGGAAAGAAGAAAGGATAAACATTACAGGGTCTAATATGTTTTTAAATATCTTAACAGAAAGATACCACAAGATCCAGCTTCGTGGTGGACACAGAGCTGGACTCTGTGGCAGAGAGGATGACTCTTTACACAGAACGTTCACCAGACAGAGGAGTGTGTTCAGTGACAGGCTTTTGTCCCTGTCCTGCTGCACAAACAGACTGAAGAACTCTTCTGTCCCCGTGACCATAAAAAATATACACTATAACACTGCTCAGCGACAGCATAGAAACAATAACACAAAACATTTGCAGTTTGTATTGGCACTGTTTCAATTATGTACATTTATATTTGGCACAATTTTTATTTCAATTTCAAATGTCTTTTGTATTTATTCTATTTCTGTATCTAATAACATTAGAATCTATATGGTGAATATTTTCTTTATCTTGCTGGTCAATATAGTATGTATGTATGTATCTATGAATTACCTCCGGAGGAACTCCAGTGTTGATCGCAGTCCCACTGGGTAGTGTATATTGAAGCAATAGTAACTGCCAAACATGAGGCAGATGGCACAGGGGAGGGCAGTGATGTGGTCGTTGACAATCTTCTGATCAATGCTCAACATGAAGCAGTTAGCAGTGAAGCAAGAGGACCCTGAGAATAAACAACATTAACAAAGATATATTACAGATCTGTGCATCTGTGTCAACCATTTAACTACATTGTAAACTTGGTTCAGACATACCACACACAATAAGGCAGGTTGTTGCTGGCACAGCCTCCATCTCAACCTCTTTTGGTCCGTCTGTGACTGTGTCTTCTGCATCTGGCACACTGGATTCTTGTGTGGTAGCACTTGCAGCACTCTGAGCATCTTCATTACCTGTTTCACAAACAATTTTTATGTTTTCTCGACATGTGAGAGGTAAAGGAAGATTTTACGCTCAACACATGGCTGCACCCTCTAACAGGGCAAGTTACTTGGCGCCCCTCTACTATATGCTCCTTCAAGTGAACACCCAAAGCTTTTATCCCCTCACACTGCTGTTCACAAAGTGAAACTGTGCATTTAATCTCGTTAAAGTTCTGTCCAGAGTAACTGTTGGCATGCTATGATGATGACAATAGAAGTGCGCTTTTAATGCTGCATAACCAGTACACACCTGCTTGCAACTAGCTGCAACACACTTGAACATACACCTCAGTTCATTGCTATGCAGTTTGCAATGGAGAACAAATGCTTTAACAGATTAAACTGTTTCTGCACATACGTTACATGAATACATCTTAAACGCCACGGTTTGCATACAGCAAAAACAACGTTTTTTTATCTCTTTTTTTCACCTTAAATCTCCTTTCAATTAACTGAGTGCAAATTTAAACTATTAGCTTTTTGAAATGTTCTGCAATATTTCCATACCTGAGAAAGAGAGCAGCTCTGATGGATAAGGGTGGATGAGAAGTCTCTCTGTACAAAATCAGAGTCCGACGGGTCCTCAGATGCAACGTGCTGATTGGCCCGTTCAAATCCGCCGCCTCCAAAGTACCGGCAGATTTCCAATGCGCATGTGCACGCACTTCTCAACTCTGTCAGGTCTACTTACAGGCAGAACACCTGAATGTGAATGACGTGACGTTTATTAAACCAAATAAATTATTATTATTAGTAGTAGTAGTATTTTACTGTTAAAAGTAGTACACGATTTTTATTACAGCAGGGCAATGTATATTTTCTGGAGAAAACCAGTAAAAATTACATTTTTCCTAATTAACTATTATAAAATATAATATAATACTCCCAAGGCATCACCTTTTGTGTCCATGTTTATTTATCATGTGTCTTTCATCTCCTTTTTTGAAATCCATACAAAATCAAATACAAACTTTTACAAAATCAAATATGGTGATCATTAAACATATTTTAGTTAATACTAGCCCGTACACATGATTATGAGATACACATGTGCCTTTCAGGTGTCAAAATTACATTCTATTAACAAACGTCCAGGTGAGGTACAAATGTGGACGTCATATTAACGTCTAAAACAGGTCCAATAATGACGTCTAAATCTTGGATCTATTTTGTACGTCAAATTAACGTCTAAATGTAGTCCTTAACAGACGTCCAGATGAGGTTCAAATGTGGACGTCATATTTACGTCTAAAACAGGTCCAATAATGACGTCTAAATCTTGGATCTATTTTGCATGTTCTGATGACGTCTAGATGTAGTCCTTAACAGACGTCCAGATGAGGTTCAAATGTGGACGTCATATTTACGTCTAAAACAGGTCCAATAATGACGTCTAAATCTTGGATCTATTTTGCATGTTCTGATGACGTCTAGATGTAGTCCTTAACAGACGTCCAGGTGAGGTACAAATGTGGACGTCATATTTACGTCTAAAACAGGTCCAATAATGACGTCTAAATCTTGGATCTATTTTGCATGTTCTGATGACGTCTAGATGTAGTCCTTAACAGACGTCCAGGTGAGGTTCAAATGTGGACGTCATATTTAGGTCTAAAACAGGTCCAATAATGACGTCTAAATCTTGGATCTATTTTGCATGTTGTGATGACGTCTAGATGTAGTCCTTAACAGACGTCCAGATGAGGTTCAAATGTGGACGTCATATTTAGGTCTAAAACAGGTCCAATAATGACGTCTAAATCTTGGATCTATTTTGCATGTTCTGATGACGTCTAGATGTAGTCCTTAACAGACGTCCAGATGAGGTTCAAATGTGGACGTCATATTTACGTCTAAAACAGGTCCAATAATGACGTCTAAATCTTGGATCTATTTTGCATGTTCTGATGACGTCTAGATGTAGTCCTTAACAGACGTCCAGATGAGGTTCAAATGTGGACGTCATATTTAGGTCTAAAACAGGTCCAATAGTGACGTCTAAATCTTTGATCTATTTTGTACGTCAAATTAACGTCTAGATGTGGTCTTCAGATGACGTCCAAATTCGTAACGTCGCTACGACGTCTAAAAAAGGTCCAATATAGACGTCAAATATCTGACCTATTTTGCACGTCGTACCGACGTTGAGGTGTGGTCTCCGACGGACCGACCCAAAACTGACATGATCTGCACGTCTCTCCGACGTCCGATGTTTGGTGGGTTCATACACTGATGGCATTGGCTACCATGCAAGGTGCCAACTGCTCATCAGTTTCTGGATCTAACCATTCATACACATTCACACACCGATGGCACAGCCTTCGGGAGCAATTTGGGGTTCAGTTTCTTGCCCAAGGACACTTCGACATGCAGACCGCAGGAGCCGGGGATCGAACCGCTGATCATCTGATTGGATCCTGAATCTGACCGCATCATGGTCACTCAGTGAATTTATTTCATATCTTATCCTGTCAATATATTTGGTGTTCTCTCCCTGTGTTAGAACCAAATCTATCCTACTTTGTTTCAAAAACCCCTCAAACAGCCAATCATTCAGCAGCTGTGTAGTTCGGTTGCGGTTGGTTTGTTTACAAAGGAGTAGCATGCAGTGAGAAGCCGGGAGGAGAGCAGAGGCGGCCGCTATGTAGCGGAGACTGGCACCGGTAGTTTAGTAATCCACGGTAGTACCGTCGTGTAAAATTTCTAGTATAGTAGCGACGGTTATGATTTGGCACCGCTGGGTACCGGGTATACCGTGGGTACCGTGCAACTCTACTTTAAACCCAAAGATCACACCCCAAATACTATACGCCCCAGAAGTAGTCAAAGAGAATGTCTTTACTCTTGGAGGTGTTATTATCACCACATTCTAGTCTGGGGACACAGATGTCTGTTTACGTAGATTGGAAAGGCAACAACAAGCTATCTATTATGTCTATGAAGGCAGCAACAGGCCTCTTCGACCCTGGCCACCACAGTGTTGAGATATGGTGGCACCTAGTCAAAGACAAACAATTAGTACTGCCGAGGACCACAAGGCTCACACGTGACCTCGTGTAACCTAAGGATAGAAAATTCCATAACAGCATGTTACTAACTAAACTTCTTCCCGGAGTTTCTGTGCTTTCTCTTCCAGCAGGTTTCTTATGGATCATGGCTGCTGCTGTGGTCCTGCACGACGTCCACTACATATATTATTACTGTCATTATTGCTACCATATCTCCATTACAGTTTATAGTTAGTTTATGATTTGCTGCTGTTGTGCATCAGTGTCTCTCTATTTCTATCACAGGCTCCACTGCTACTGTAATCATTTTATCATTCATTGTAATTCATTGTCATTTTGTCAGTCATTGTAATTGTACAATATGTTTGTGTTGATTTGTCCTGTACACGTGACATCCATTGCACGTCTGTCTGTCCTGGGAGAGGGATCCCTCCTCTGTGGCTCTTCCTGAGGTTTCTTCCACCTGTTTTCCCTGTTAAAGGTTTTTTGTGGGCAAGTTTTTCCTCACTCGAACCGAGGGTCTAAGGACAGAGGGTGTCACTCCCTGTACAGATTGTAAAGCCCTCTGAAGCAAATGTACTTTGTGACTTTGGGCTATACAAATAAAATTGATTTGATTTGATCTGACCGTCTTGAAAAGACTTAAAGTGTCCAGATTTTAAGTTTCTTGATTAAATACAATTTTGTCCAAAAAAACTGTATATCCAAGTAAAATCTCGAGTACCTTAGTGACAGATATATATACAAAAGAGTTGTGTTGTATAGATATTCTGTGGGTTCAATAACAGGAAAGTGCTGTATGTCTGGTCATGATCCAGCTCTGAGCCCATGATGCGGATTGAAGGCACAAATAAGGATACTTTATTATTTAAACAACTCAAAAACTAACAAACTTAAACTAAACAAATGAAACAATGAGATGTGTTTATCACTACATCAGTGGTGAAGGTGTGTGCATGCATGGGTGTGTACTAGATGTTGCATGGAATGAAAAAGCCAAAAACCCTGCGACAGACACGGGAGGCAGAGTCTGTCAGAGAAAAAGACAAGTCAGAGGTGTGGAGTTTTATAGTTGCAATCACCAGGCCCAGGTGTTTCCAACTATAATCAGCGTCTCCTCAGGTACCTGCTGTGGTGAGAGAACATAAGATGTAAATAAACAAGTAAACCGTCACGCTGAACATTCTACTGTGTTACTAAAAATAATGAGTTACTGAACATTATACTGTGTTACTGTAAAGTCTGCTCAGCCGAAATCGAAGTGTTTCCCCAATACCCTCCAGGGAAGAGCCAGAAAAAGCTTCCGAACAGACTGGTACAAAACTCATTCATGGCCGGAGGACTCGCAGATATGTTGTTTACTGTTTCCACTGTAGACATTTGTCTGTGATGCCACTGAGACTGTTTTAACCTTAATTGGCAGGTATGGAAATGGCATGCAAAACATTGTCTTTTTAAGCAGCTGGTACAGAGCCGGCCCGTGGCATAGGCAGCCACAAATGGGGGTTCGAATCCAACCTGTGGCTCTTTCCCGCATGTCATTCCTCATCTCTCTCTCCCCACATTCCTGTCACTCTTCAAGCGGTCTCTGTCGAATAAAAAGGGCAGAAAACATCTTTAAAAAAGAAAGAAAGAAAGAATTGTGTTGTATATGATATGTACAGAATAGAGGAAATCATGCCTGTCTTAGGTTTTTCATTTCTATTATTTCATTTAATTTTATTATTATTATTTGACGAAACTTATTATTTCATTTAATTTTATTATTATTATTTGACGAAACTTCATCTAAATTACTATAATACTTATTGCAGCAGTCTTTGTATAGATTTGGTACCACTGCTGGTCGAACGGTGTAAAATTCGTGATTTGCCATTTAAGGCTTACATTACTGCATAGATACTTCTTTGTCAACCCCCTCAAAATCTCTTGTCACCCTCTTGTCACCCTGTGAATACTTTTCTAGACCCGTCCCTGTTAACATAATGTTATATTTTTTTTGTATCTATTTTTATTTTTATCTATTATTATTATTTTTTTAATTATTATTATTATTATTTCTTCACTTTATTTTTTCTTTTATTTTTTATCTTTTCATCTATTTATTTTCTATGTTTATTATTGTCTTTTTATCATTTATTTTATTATCTTTGATTCTGTCAACACAGTGTCAAATGTTTTGACACAGTGATGCCTTCTGTTGGGTCTACTGCTCTGTAAAGCATTTTGTAAAATGACCTATTATTATTATTATTATTATTATTATTATTTTATGTGTCCTTAGATGAAATCACACGTTATGTCAATAAGCGTAAAATAATCATTTGACGCTTGAAAGTCAGCCCTGCTTTTATTTCGAAGAACGGAAGTTCTGTGCTTTCTATTCTTCCAGAGTTTGCGTTTCTTACAGACACACTACTCCAACTTAGGCCATTCTCCACTGCGTTTACACACGAATCTGTGCGTAAGAGGATAGCACTCTTCCAGGCCCCGTTTTTCTGCGTTTTTTAATTATTTATTTCCGTGTAAACTGCAGTCTTGATATAAAAACATTGATGGTCGATAATTCAGCCCTGCGTTGAGGGCCCCGGGGAGAACCGTGAAGGATCCTAAAGTCAATTCAAACCTCAGTGTTTATCCAGCAACATGGCTCGACCACGGCCGCGGGAATACACGGCAGGAGATTTGGTTTTCGCTAAGATGAAGGGATACCCGCACTGGCCGGCGAGGGTGAGTCTGGGTTGCGGCCGGGCTGGGAGCACAGGGAGGCGGGGTTGATTTACACAATACAGCCGCTGCTTCGCTGGGGGAACCGGAGGGATGCTGATGCCCTGAGCCACGTTAGGTGTGCGTATATATGTTAGTCTGTTAAAATGCTTTGTTTTCCGCCACGTTGAGGGTAAATGTTGACATTTTAAAATGAGGAAAAACGTATCATTTATTGACACCCATTTTCTTCACACGCTCCCTGCTCCGTTCATGTCTTCTAAAACAATTTTTCATGTTAATCATTTCTATTAATTAGTTCAACACGTGTTTTTGCATTAATACGAAGCATGGAAAAATGTGCCAGTAGCTGACCTCAGGTAACCTGTAGTGCACCCATCTTATTTTCAATAAATTGTGTTTTTATTTAATCGATTTAATCGAAGTATTATATACTATGGCCTCAAATTGAGTGCTGGACATGGTTTATCATGACATCAGTTACTGTGGACTCCATTTGTAACCTTACAGTTTAGGAGCATCTCTACCATGATACAGATACAGGTTCACACTGATTCAGCTTCCCCACAGCCCCACAGAAGCCAATATCATAGAAGACCGTAGATAGAAGATAGTAGACATTAACAGGTGTATCTTAAGCTTCAGCATTAGGGGGAGTAGAATAAATATTCAGTAAGAGTGTCTCTCTTCCCGTCCTTCAGATTGATGAACTTCCAGAAGGAGCTGTCAAACCGCCTGCCAACAAGTACCCCATCTTCTTCTTTGGGACTCATGAGACGTAAGCACCTTTTGATGCTCCACTTCTGTTGTTTCAGAGGAAAGCAGCTGACACACACATATTAATATGAATGCAAAGGAGTTGTGATACAGTTGCACTGTGACGGGAGTGCCACATGTTCTTGGTAGTGTGAAATGTATACCTTACAGTACTATGAAATATCATCATGTTTTAAACTTGAGCATGAGAGTTCATTCTTGCCCTTGGAAAAAATTATTGGACAAAATCACCTCATGATTCACTAGCATCTTACAGTCTTCATCGCCATCACATGACTGTGCCATATACCACAGCCTGTTATGTGACTGAAATACCATTTAACAACAAAACAAAATATTTAAAAAATGCATCCATAGCTTGAATAAGAAACAGTTTCCTGATTTAGATAAGAAAATATATGAGCAAATACTAAGTGAACCAGTAAATGAATTTTACTTTTATTATTATTATTATTATTTATTACTCTGCGCTACAGAGGCATTTCTGTCATTACACACAAGTGTCTTTGCAAGTCTTTGACATCCAGGCCTATGTACACTTGAGAGATCAGCATAAAATTCAAACTATAAAATTGAAAACTATTATGTGTAAACTTACAAATATTTTGTGCTTACTGCTGAATTGAACTCCTGAAACAACATGTGCTTTTCCCAGACTGTTGTAGTTTTAGTTGTAGTAGCAGTTAATGCCTCTTCCTCCTTCTTTAGTGCATTCTTGGGCCCAAAGGATCTCCTGCCCTACAAGGAGTATAAAGACAAATTTGGCAAGTCTAACAAGAGGAAAGGCTTCAACGAGGGCCTGTGGGAGATCGAGAACAACCCTGGAGTCAAGTTCACAGGCTATCAGGTCAGTCAACAGTCTATTATGTCTGAGGTTCAGAGAGAAGACAGAGGGAGAAAACATGAAGGGAGGTGGGGGCAGAGATGCCAGACAGTCCTGATGCTCAACAAAGCCACATTGATGCCTTGCCAAAAGTGTAAGACACAAATGAAAGGGCTGTTGAAATCAGAGGGCGTTTGTGTAAGAAAGATTGATTCATTTGTCTTAAATTGCCAATTCACATTTGTAGATTTGAGGTAAAGCCAGCCATTTGCTTTGCAACTCTACTACTTAAAGTTTTGCAAAAATAAAGAAGGGCATCTTTTGTACGCAGGCCATCCACCAACAGAGTTCATCAGAAACAGAAGAGGGGGGAAACACTGCTGATGGCAGCAGCGGGGGCGAGGAGGGTGACTCCGTTGAGGAGGAAGATGACAAGGAAAAGCTGAAGGGAGACAAGACCGGATCCAAACGGAAAAAGACAGCCACCTCCAAGGTACTTCAGCTGGTAAACATACTAACACAGGAACAAGGATAATTCAGGTAAAATAGGAGTACTGAAGATAATGTGACAGTTACAACGGGCCTCAAAATGAACGTAGAGGCTAGATGTCATGACTTCAGAAGCATTGCCTCTCATGTTATTTTTGCTTATTTGATATTTGGCATGAATAGTAGAGGCCATCAGCAGGACTGACTGACTTACTTTTATTACATATCATTGACCTGTAAAACTGAAGGCATAGTGTTTTAGCACGTATGCATTTTGGGATTTAGAGTGCCTTGAAAAAGGCTGTATAAATTCTAGATTCTCCAGTTGGGAATCCCCTTCAGAGACATTCAGGATGTTGCACTTGGTTGCATATACACAATGACAGGAGTAATGCCTGCATACCTGGTCAGATGACACTGTGTTCATTACAACATTCATTACAAGTTTGACCTTGCCTTTATTTAAAAAAAGAAAAAAAAAAGCTTCCAAGATTGAAGGGATGGAGTGAGAGCACTGCCACAGTGTGTTATGTATGAGTGCATAAGCCATTGCTGCTGTAAATGGAAGCAGGTTGAAAAAGTCACAGGCATCCTGTTCTTCACTTAGCAACCACTGTTGCCTAGCAACTGGGTTCTATTACGCACAGCACATGTGGTGCATCCAGAGGAATGTGGCAGTGTTGGGAAGCAGTTTGCTGATGTGTGTCCTGTCACATCACCAGGCACGGACTGATAATCTGGCATACCTTGCATTTGCCCGGTGGGCCGACGTGCTATTTGGGCCGATAAGTCCCGATATACATATATTTAAATATTGGTCTGACCGGCCCATAACCAGTAGATCACACAGCCCAAACACACTGTTGAACAACCACCCCGTTCACTTTGGTCCCGCCTACAGGCAAAAAAAAAAAAAAAAGGCTGTGCAAGACTTTGTTTCCTTACCACCGGCCCTTACACGCTGACTGACAGGGGGCCGGCCCAATCATATCATGAAACACCTCCCCCCTTTGGCTTGGTGCGCCGGTGTGCAGGTGAAACGTTATCAGTTAGAGATGGAGAGAAAACGCAAAGGTGGCGCAGAAAAACTCCACAATAAAAAGAAGCTTGCTCTTCAGGCAGATGCTGCGAAGTGTGCCAAAATCACTGACATGTTTGCCACAGCAGGGCCTCCATCAGCTCCCGTCGCTGATGACAGTGGTGCCGGTGGCAGTGGCACTCAACAGGAGCATGTTGTTGAACCGCGATGAACTGGACTACTGTCAGAACATGTATGAAATGCAACGAGTAGGATAAAGCCACCCAACCCCTTGATGAATATGATAAAATGTCAATCAAATAATTCTGTCTATCGCCCTATGGCCAAGTTGTTTAGTTTAATGCAGGTGAAATGAGCATTAGCGTTATTTTGACTGTAAGACATTGTAGGCTACACTGGCTGGATGAGAAAATAAGCCTAGCTTAGTAGCCTACTTTTATGGTAAATGGTAAATGGACTGTACTTATATAGCGCC
The DNA here is from genome assembly GCA_018985215.1 of Larimichthys polyactis. NCBI lineage: Eukaryota > Metazoa > Chordata > Actinopteri > Sciaenidae > Larimichthys > Larimichthys polyactis. The sequence goes on along the minus strand of JAFMOB010000376.1, from coordinate 56,648 downwards.
TTTCTAGTCTTCCGACCACTCAAAGCGCTCTACACTACATATCTCATTCACCCCATTCACACACATTCATACACTGATGGCATTGGCTACCATGCAAGGTGCCAACTGCTCATCAGTTTGCAGATCTAACCATTCATACACATTCCCACACCGATGGCACAGCCTTCGGGAGCAATTTGGGGTTCAGTGTCTTGCCCAAGGACACTTCGACATGCAGACCGCAGGAGCCGGGGATCGAACCGCCGATCATCTGATTAGTGGACGACCCGCTCTGCCTGTGAGCCACAGCCGCCCCCTTTTATGACTTTTATGTCTTTCATTCTGAACAAAATAGTCTTTAATGTGAGAAAACTTGTTCACTATTCACCAACAAAAACAATAAGTCTAATTTCTTATTAGATTATTGTTTGTGGGGTGAGTACTAGGCTAGCCTATTGGCTAAGTTGCTTTTTTGTCCTGCAAATATAGCAGTTCTTTATGTAGCCTGGATGGTAGGGACAATGTAGGCTACATAACTGATAGAAAATCTCACTGTTAAAAATTATATTATTTTGTCTATGTTATGTGAATGCAGCTGCAGGTATCTGTACATTCCAGTAATTCTAGCCTCGGCATATTTAAAGCCACCACCACTCACCAAAAATGTGAGTGAAAAGTGAAGAGTTAGCTCTCTCAATTTCTTTGTTCAACTAGTAGTCCTCGGGTAAGCTCCTATTTAGGCCTGGAAAAAATGGGCTGTTTTATGTAGCTAGGTGGCTAAAGACAATGTAAGTTAGCCTGCAATGAAATAAAATAACACTTTTTAAAATTACATCATTTTGTTCATTGCTAGTGTTATGTGAATGCAGCTGTGTGTTTGTTTACCAGAGAATCCAATAATTCTGGACCTGACTGCATCTTTATGTAAAATATAAAAATAAAAATAAAAAAACTCACCCCACAGATCTGATCCATCATTTCTCATCACTATTCTTTCTCTTTCTGTTTTCTTCCTCCCTGAAACACATAGGCACACCCAATAGGATGAATGCTGCCTTCAGATTCATTACTGTGATTGAGTGGTGCAGTGTATTAAATAGTAGTGTTATAGTAGTAGTATAGTGTTAATAAATGACAAGTTTGGAAGTATTTAAGTCATTGCATGGCTCAAGGTATGTTGTTTTAAAGACTTGCACAGTTGCACTGAAAAGACTGAAAAGGTGTGTTATCAAATGTGGTGGGCCGGTCTGGTCCAAAATGCCAGGGCTGATTTTTTGTCCCAGTCCGCCTCTGCACATCACTGAATTGGAACTGAGAAAAGATTAAATGTGATCTGTGTTTTTGGGCAGTGAGAGGGGGCAACAGTCATTTGGTTTTTCATCTGCCTTCCATCACTCCCCTTTTAACCCCACCCTTACACACACACACACCTACACACACACACACACACACACACACAGCGGTAACCAATGGCATCTTTACATTTTTTACACTCCAGCCAATCCTATTTTTCGAAGCTCATCAGTTAGTCGTCACACTTTTCTTTTGTAAAACTGAAACATAGTGTTTAAAAATACAAACATAAATGCATTATTATTTTTAATACTGTTCTGTTATACTGGACTAACTATATCTCTCCTACAAGACAAGAACAATGCTGTTTCTCTATTTCCATGTCTCCTAAATGGATCATCATGCCTGGGCCTGTTAGCTTCAGCCGTAGTCTTTTGGCATGTACATAGCCCTCAAATGCAAAATTAAAGGTCCAGTGTGTCTGATTTACAGAATATGACAGTAATGGAAATCATATTCATAACTCTGTTTTCATGATTTTATAATCATCTGAAGATGAGCATTGTTTCTGTTACCTTAGAATGAGCCTGGCTTGAGATAGGGACTTTCACATTTTCACTGTAGTTCCTCCTTTATACATACATTCATTTGAAACATCTCAACTTGAAACAACAAATCAAATGTCATGAGCTAGAAATTAGCTACTTTAGGATTATAAAAAACAACAACCAACTTTATATTCATTCATTTATTCTACATACATACATACAATACAAGTTTAATTATTTAACAAATCCATCATCAACACTTAGAAACTGCTGAGAGCTGCTTCTCCTCCTAATGCAATGCTCCACATTTTATAAATGCGGAAATTACTGTTGCATGACTCCACATCTGTCAGAGTCTTTTTTCATCCATCTATTTTCTGTAACCGCATATCCTCATTAGGGTCATGGTGGGGGTACACCATGGATGAGTCGCCAGTTCATCACAGGGCACATAGAGACAAACAACCATTTACGCTCACATTCACACCTACAGTCACCAATTAACCCGTTAAGGTTCATGTCTTTGGACTGTGGGAGGAAGCTGGAACAGACACAGGGAGAACATGCGCCACAACTCCACACAGAGATTCCAGCCCCAGCTTGCTGTGAGGCCACAGTGCTGACCACTGTACACCATGCAATTTAGCGCTCACTATGGAGTAAAATACTGAGTGTCCATGAATGAGTGAACAGGTGATTTCATACACAGATTGCAAGTTTGAAAAAGTAAAATGTAAGTGTAGCAGTACTTAACAGTAAGTGTGAAGCTTAGCTGACCTCGGTAGACTGCTCTTTATCTTTGCTGCAAGGGAGAGGTTCCAAATACATTACTTGCTACAAGCATAACACACAACCTGTTGCTTATTGAGTTGCATCGTGGGTAATGTCATCTACATTACCCATGAAGCAACTCAACCAGATTTTAAGTTAGGAGAATGTGCGGAATAAAAAAAACAACATCTCTGGTTCTGCTGCATTGATCTTGTTTTAAAAAACTGTCCATGAGACCATGGAGATATTCAACATATACAACATATATTCATCAATATGTTGCTGGCTGCAGCGGCCATTGTGTGCAGTAAAGTCTTCTGAGACTTTCCAGTGTGTTGTCTTGGTTTAAGCAAAGCATGATGTGCATTTTATGCCTCTTAGAAATTAAAATTCTAACACCTAGTAAGTGTTCCCTCATCCCGATCTGTGTGTCTGTGACAGAAGTCCACAAAGCTGTCAAGGATGTCATCTGGAGAGGATGACCTTGAGAAGGATGGGAAAGAAGACGACCAGAAGAGCGGCTCAGAGGGAGGAGACCCCGACAACGACATCATCCAAAATACCACTGACAGTAAGGTGGGATTTGTATTCAGCCCTCTAATCTTTCATTATCACTCACTCGATCCAGGTGCACAGGACACTAGGTTGATGTTCTGGAATTCATTGCTTCAGATTTCAGTTTTTGTGTCTTTCAAATTTTTCTGACCTGAAATAACTTGATATGCTGTATCTTTTTTTTAAAATTGTGAAGCAGGGTCAGGGTTAATTTGCAGTTAAACTGAATGTCAATTTAGGACAGGATAGGGGTGGGCGATATATCGAATATACTCGATATATATATATATATATATATATATTGTAAAGCACTTTGGTCAGTGCATGCTGTGTAAAAATGTGCTATAAAAATAAAACGTACTAACTATTTAATTAATTTATCACCCAAAATAATGCAATAATGTAATAAATAATGTCTCTTGTCTCCCTCCTGTTGTGTTTGTCCTCTGTGACCGCTGTGTGTGTGTGTGTGTGTGTGTGTGTGTGTGTGTGTGTGTCTGTCTGTCACCCCTGCCCTGTATGCTGCTATACATCTTGAGCAATCACGTGCAGCTTTCACACAAAAAAGTGAAGAAAAAAACGTTTTTTTCCCGCTAGTTTTTTTTCCTTCACTTTTTTAATTGAAAGCTGAACGTGATTGGTCAAGGTGTGTGAGAACAGGCATGGCATGAGGGAGAGTGTCAGGGGGAGGAGACAGTGAGGCACAGATGGGGGTAAAAAATAAAACACAATACGCAGTTCATGTAGCTTAACACAACTTCACATCAACATTACGTCATGACTGGTGGCACCGGGTGAGCAGTCAGTCAATCAAAGGTCTCAACATGGACGATGAGAGACTAATTGTTGAAGTGGAACCACACAATCATTTATGACACAACAGATGCGTTTTATAATCTCCTCCACGTCGGAGAAGCAAAGTCAGCTGTTTGTTGTTGTTGTTTTCTTTATACACAGTTTATCGCGAGGTCTCGCGTACGTCCAGGATTCTCGCGAATAAGGCCGGCTCGCTACGCTGCCAAGACACGCCCGGTGTGAGTTGAGCAGAGGCAGGGCAGAGGACGCAGCTAAAACGTGGCGAAGCCGTTACTAATCTAATAGAAGGGTCTACTTGAATCATCATTCTGATGTTATTTTTGGCATCAAAGGGTTGAATTTAACATTCATAGTGATTTACAGGTGAAATAAAAAATATCGAGATATATATCGTGTATCGAGATATAGCTTAAAAATATCAAGATATTGGTTGTAGGCCATACCGTGCAGCCATAGGACAGTAACTCATGACAACATTTTGTTTGGTTCATTATGGTCTGTCATTGTAGCTGCTACTATCATTACTGTGTTTTATATTTATCATCATTTGCAAAGCACTCTATTTTAAACTAAGTATGTAAATATGACTAGTCCTACTACCAACAATTCTAATAATAAGTGCATTTCTGTGTTATTGTGTCCCCTCAGAACCAGCTGCTCATAGAAGAACATTAAGTGATGACAGTGTGAAAGGGAAATCATTATTTGTAGCTGTGACGTTGGATAAGTGAGTCTACAACATGATTTCTCATCAGCACCATCTACTGGCTGGCATCGTCACCTCCTCTTCTCTGTTGGACTTCCAGTATGTGTTTGTATGAAAGATGCACCCATACTGATACTGACATCAGTCATCATGTGGATGCCAGGGTATAAAGGGCATTACGTCACACAGTTTATTTAGCACTTAAACTTAATGCCAAGGGCCATGTCAGACATCAAAGCAAAGCCTTTGCCATCTTGAACTCTCTAAAATAGACCGATTCAAATATTGAATCTCTTTTATCCAGTGACTCTGAATGCTTGTGTATTTGTTAAATAACCATAAAGTATAGGATATTTAAAGGGCATTAAGTACTTGAAGATTTTATCATGCTCTATTGGCAACCATTCAGAGTTGTGATTACATTTGCTGTCTTTCTATGGAGCCTATTTTCTACTAGGCTCAGACTACTTGCCCAGACCGAATTGTAAGGTTGTCCCCTTTTATAGCCTGACAAGTGACATTTATTTGTTCAGCAATTGGTGGGTAAGAACAGAATTAAATGTCATATTTTACTTCATTACAGGCCTGTGACAGCCATGGATACCATTTTTTTTTCCTTTTGTTTGAGGGCAGTTTGATTTATTGATTTCTGTTGTAATATGAATATAACAGATTTTAAAAAAGGGTTCTGGAGTACAAACCTATTCTAACTTCAATTTAAAGCCTTGGCAAACTAATTTCAATGAACTTGTTGACTCAGTTTTGACATAGTAATATATTGATAGGAATCATTCACTCAATCATTTTCATGCAGAGAGGAAAAGAACGTAAGTACCTGTACCTGCAACTAAGTCTCAAAACAAAGTCACAATTTGACAATAGTAAGAGGTTAGCTAGTGAGAATGAAGCCCAGTGAAGTGAATATTTCAGTGTTGTGTTTTGGCTTGAGAATCTACTCAGCAGGAATTCATTTTCTTTTGGTAAGCAGCTTGAATATACCAGTCAGTACTGAACAGATAGAGAGACAACTGACAATTCAATTTTTTGTATGGCAGCTCAGATACTAGCTCTACCATAGCTAGCTGACTGCAACCCTGCTAAACTGTAACCCCAGTGGGGTTTTTGAATGTAATATAAGGGTTGGACACGGACACATCCAGAATTAATCTTTGTAAAACTGTTTTTGGCAAGTTTTTAATGAAGAATGTTGAGGCTTGTTCAGGTTGAGGCTAATAACAAGTTAGTTCATTAAAAAAAATCTATTAAATATACAGTATTAGAGTTTTAATCAGTTTATTACTGATGTGATGTCATAATGAATACTGATATAATCTACACATACAAACAAGACGATCAGTGAGAAGATTGGCGGGTTTCTCTATACTTATTATACTTATTAATGGCTGCCTAGGGCTGTGATGATACCCATGTGACCACAATACAACAGTCTAGTGAGGTCTACTGCGGGTTGAGTTCATTATTGTCTGTACTGCATTTTTTTTTTTTTTTTCTTAATTTATTTTTTTTAATTCTATTGCTCAATGTCACGCGTTATTTTTTCCACATCGGCGTTCTGTGACCCGCCCTACTCTGCCTCTGATTGGTCAGACTGGCTAACGTCAAGCTGACAGTAATTGTTTCCAACAAAGGAAAATGGCTAAATAATCAGACCCTGTTATATTTATCATTATACATTTATTTTATACAAATGTTTTAGTTCAAGACTGGATGACAAAGTTTGTGGAAAGCATTATGATCACACCAGAGCCAACACTGTACAGCACAAAGGTAACGTTAGCCTTTCCTGCCCACCTTCCAGACCGTTACTTCAGGGATAACTCCCTTCACTTTACCAGCAGTTAAGAAATAACAGATGAGAGCATTTATTAACTGACAAACTGTAACCGACACTGTACATTTACTGCCAGATTGACAATTTACTGTTAAACTTCTCCTGTCTGCTCACTTTTACCGTTGTTTGCTCTATTGCCCACACATTTGCTACACACACACTGCCCTATTCTGGGAGGGCAACATTAGCAGTAAACCATAAAGCCACAGAGATACGTTTTGGTTGCAGTAAAAAAAAAAAAATCATGCCGTCACAGCCCTATGCCTGCCGTGCCGTTGGATTAAATCGCATTCCCTTCAAAATTATTTAAACAAGGTGGTGGAAACAGTACTGCTTTTGTCCACATGGGGGATCCAAAATCAACAGAAAATGAAAGGTCTTTGTAGGGGCTTTAAAAAACCCACCATATAAACAAAAAATATAGGATGTAAATGCCTTCTAAAATCTAAAAACCTTTTCAGCTAAAAAGTCACTGGTATTTATCCACAACCCTGACACTCACTCCTGCACATACAGTTTACGCATATGTGCTATAGTAGTAGTAGAGTGAACAAGACTGCTTACTGCCTCTTTAATTATTGTTGAAAAGTGACTTATTATATGTGCTCAGGTCAGTTTCACAGTAGTTAGTGAGACCTGTGTCACAGTAAAAATACAGTATTGGTGTATCTCTACTCGGTATGTGACATGATATAATGGCATCATGTCTCTACATGTCACATGTAGGCCAGATGAGACAGGAAGTTGGGGTGGCATGTGTTCTTCCCAGTACTTCATAATCACATAGTGTAGATATCCATCAATCAGTATTTATACTGGCCAGTGCATACCTATCTGTATTGTGTCACTCATCACCTGTCACTATGTACAAAAGCATTTGACCTCTATATATATATATATATATATATATATATATATATATATATATATATATACAAACACACACATATACAAACACACACATATATATACTCTTCTACCATCTATGATATATGTTGGGTATTGCGGTGTACTGATCACTCTAGTTGTAGGTTGAAATTGCTTTTTTACAAGGATAATTATGGGAGGGACTTATTGGAATATTCAGTAACTGTCAAACATCATCCATCACCCTATATGTTACTCTTTTATGTACCCAGAAAAAGACGAATGGAAATACATAGATAAATGTATGAAGTGTTGTGCACAACTGAGTTACACATTGTAACTCAATATTAACTATATCTGTATATTTTACTTTGGTTGTAGAATATAGGACCACTATTCTACTTGGACTGCTCTAGGTAACAGCTCATCTTTTTATGGAAAGTGATACATCTGTTCTTTTGTGTATCTGTGAAATAGATCACTGTATATTTCAGAGCTTTTTATAGTGGCATGCTCTACTGTTGTACTCCATATCATTCTTATATGAGTATCCATTGATTCTTAGTTTCAAAACACATTTGTTGGTATGCGATGGACTCAGAGAAAAAAGAATACAGTCCACTTCTGTTGCCTTGTCTTAGTGTCTAAACTCGACAGTAAACTGAACCACATTACTTCTAAGGAAACTGCTGTGAAAATGGTTTCATCTGAAAAATATTGTCAACGACATACGGTGTGATAATGCATTTTGAAATTGCCAAACCTACCATTCTACCTGTGAGAGTTGACTTTGATTGATTAAAGGTGACACCAGACTCCTCTGTCTTTTAACTCTGTGCCAGTTACCTTTACTTTGCTTCCATTATTGTTATCATGACACACATATTTATTTTTTCAATGATAGCTGACACATTCTGTATGTAAACTCATGTTCTTTTTTATTTTATTTCCTTCATATCTTTATTATGCCCGTATTTGGAACATGCTTTGCATTTTCAAGGTTTGTAATTTACTGTAAACTGTTTTTGCTGTTTCTGGATGAGACTTTTACAAAATAAACTTATTGGAATGCATCGGTGAAGTTGGAATGATCATTACACACCACAAATTAATCATTGCATGGGTAGAAAATGGAAACACTTTTGATGGAGGATCCATGCTTCACTCTGCAGCCAAACCATCTCAGGTGGGTTTAGGTCAGGTGATTGTGGAGGCCAGGTCATGTGATGCAGCTCATCCTTCTGGCTCAAATAGTCCTTACAGAGTCTGGAGGTATGTGCTGGGTCATATATATACTGTATATACTGTATATGTGTTATTTGACCATCTGTTTCTGGATGAGACTTTTACAAAATAAACTTATTGGAATGCATCGGTGAAGTTGGAATGATCATTACACACCACAAACTAATTATTGCATGGGTAGAAAATGGAAACACTTTTGATGGAGGATCCATGCTTCACTCTGCAGCCAAACCATCTCAGGTGGGTTTAGGTCAGGTGATTGTGGAGGCCAGGTCATGTTGCAGCTCATCATCACTGTCCTTCTGGCTCAAATAGTCCTTACAGAGTCTGGAGGTATGTGTTGGGTCATATATATACTGTATATACTGTATATGTGTTATCTGTTAGTGTATGCGCAGCCCCTTCTGTCGCTATGCGGAGTCTGCGCGCAGTGTTGACCCTCTGTGATATGCATGCATTGACGCATGCGCGCAGCAGGTCTGGAGTAATTCGGCGCTGAAAAGGAAGGAGTGATACAAAGTGAGCTAGAGGAGTGAACAAACCAAATCTTCTGCATAGTCTGTTTCCTTTGGAGAGTTGGAAACATGGCGGACAAAGAGGGTAGGTTCACTGCAGCTGTTTTAAACGGTGGTCAGCGCGTGGCGCTTTGTGCGCGCGCTGACCACCGTTTAACCTGCCATGGGTGTTAGCATGACGTGCTAGGTGAGGGAAGTCATGTCAGGTGTGTCGGTGTGTAGCCTTCAGGTTCAGTATACCTGCACTCAAACACTCATCAACTTAAGAAAGGTTGGCTTGTTGTTAGGTCGCCTCCACCACCAGAATACGCCGTGGAGGATGGTTGAAGAGAAGCATCCAGAAGACCCGTCTAGCTACGATGCTTGAACTTCTTTGTCAATGTTGTAGCACAGAGACTCGATAATAAAACGCTAAAGTAATCTAGCATTGCACGGAAGTTTGGTGTAACGGGCTCTGTTGTGTGCATTCTTTGAGTAAGGCATAAGTCCATTAGTCAGCAGCACCAGCATGCTTGTACTTACTATTAAGCACATTCCATTACCCGCCATAATAATAATCTGTAACATGTTGTTCTCCTGAAGTGTATGATGATGCAGTGGAGGAGAGGGTCATCAATGAGGAGTACAAGATCTGGAAGAAAAACACACCTTTCCTCTACGACCTGGTGATGACTCATGCCCTGGAGTGGCCCAGCCTCACTGTCCAGTGGCTTCCAGATGTCAGCAGGTATTTACATTGTTTACATTGTTTAGTGTTGGTGAAGCTCAGTTCAGTTCCCAGCATTGGCGTCAACAAGTGTCTGTCAAGCCACTTACTGTGGTCAGTGTCCACCGGGTTTTTGTCATGTCTCTGTCTCCTAGAAATGAACTGCTACCTACCGCTGTCCACAACCGGACAGTCACTCAGAATCATAACCAGCTTTATTGGCTAAGTATGTGTACACATACAAGGAATTCAAGTCTTCCCATTGCCCAAATGGTCAAATGGACATCCCTCTATGTCTGTATGACAAGTATGACTGGAATGACCAAATAACAAGAATACATTTGTATGTTTATTGTTACTATATTGTTACTAATTAATATTTGCTTTTCCTGTCAGCAGTCTTTGACAGTTTAGGAAAATTAATGCACATTCTGCTCCCATGTTAACATGGAAGGTCAAGATATCTTTGCTACTGAGTGTGGCTCAAAATCATGTCCTTGTTGTGGATCTCTGCAGGCCAGAGGGAAAGGACTACACCGTTCACAGGCTGGTTTTAGGGACCCATACATCAGATGAGCAGAACCACCTTGTGATTGCCAGCGTCCAGGTACCAAACGATGATGCCCAGTTTGACGCCTCACACTATGACAGCGAGAAAGGAGGTGAGTACACTACAACTGCTTTTCACAAACCGAAATATTTTCTTGTTACCTCTATAAAGAGTTTCTTAGGAGTAAGTGTACATACAAAGGAGTGGAAAATGTAGTATATGTACTGTGTCTGTAGTGTTTAGAAACCTGCATTGTTTTTGTCAGTTTGTTGCACATTATGGCCAGCAGTCTTTTATGCTCAGATATTTTAGGGAATTAATAATTAGTCAAGTTGTGTCTTATGTTCCATTTAGTCTTCATGCTGAAACTGGTTATTCTGTCTTCCAGCAGGTATGTTGATGGAATTCCAGCTATGTGCAGGTGTGCTGAAGGCTCACCTGCCAGAGGTAGTGTCAGTATGTTAGTGTGACCACTGCACAGTTTGAAGGTACAGTCACACACAAAGCCGGTGGTCAGAACAACTAACTGATATAATATATATATACAATATATTTTAGATATTTAGATATTTTCTGAGCTTTTTAGCTGGTCTGGCATTTTGCTTCTGTTGGATCATCCTCATCCTTTTTTGATCCACAATGTTTGTTTTGGGTTTCTTTGTGTATTCTGATTGGATACTCAGACTCATCTCCAAGGTGCCCCACCTACAAACGCATTTTATTTTTGGATATGATTAAATCAAACATGAACACTGATGTAGTGTCTGGACAGTTGATAAAATGTTCAGTAGTCACAAGGACTTTGAGTATTTTGTGCTGACTCAATGGTTTTTGTCTCAATGGTTTTTGTCTCAGATCCCAAGAACAGCCAATTGTGGCAAAAGTGTTACATTCACACATGAGAACAGAGGAGAGAAAGGCATTGAGGCACAGATCCACATTCAGAACCAGACTGACAGCCATAGTCTGCAGTCTATGCTCAACATAACTGGACACAATCATCAGCTGCATTAATGTATCAGCAACTGGTATATAAAACAAACTGGTCTGTTAGAGGCTAGCTTTAACCTTCCACATGTCTGGTGTCCCTGTCCTAATCTGATGTCTTACAGTGTGATTGTATTCTCTTGTCAGAGTTTGGTGGGTTTGGTTCAGTGAGTGGGAAAATAGAGATCGAGATCAAGATCAACCATGAAGGAGAGGTGAACCGAGCCCGCTACATGCCCCAGAATCACTGCATCATCGCCACCAAAACCCCCACCTCTGATGTGCTGGTCTTCGACTACAATAAGCACCCGTCTAAGCCAGGTTGGAACACCGCTGTGTTTATATGTATCAGGATGCTCACACTCCAGTGAATCACTTTTTCATGTACAGAAAGTGAATGCAGTGTGTATTTGTGTATTTCAGATCCCAGTGGCGAGTGTAGTCCTGACTTGAGGCTGAAAGGTCACCAGAAAGAAGGGTATGGGCTTTCCTGGAATCCCAACCTCAGCGGCAACCTACTCAGTGCCTCTGATGACCATGTGAGTCACTAAGAGTAATGTCAGGTGTCCCGCTGTCCCCAGCATGGGAAAAAAATAGATGATGATTAAAAAAAACAAAACAAATTTTTGACAGTCATGGGATGGAAGGCAGACATCACCAAACACAACAATAATGCTGTCAGGCAGTTTGTTGTACCTGGGTGGTACACACATTCTTTATTTAATGGGCAGCCCACAGAGAGTGGAGACCTCTGGGAACACTCCTGACTGCAGTGTCTCATGCTAATATGTTACTCCTCAACACTGTAAACTATCCATAGTACTGGGACTGTACTTGTACAACACCTTTCTAGTCTTCCGATTCAAAGCACTTTTACACTACATATCTCATTCACCCATTCACACACATTCATACACTGATGGCATTAGCTGCTATGTAAGGTCCCAACTGCTCATCAGTTTTAGAAACTAAAACTTGAATAAACTTGGATTTGGCACCACCTCCTGTGGGTTCAGACACACAGTGGAAACAAAAGATTAACCAGAGATGAGGGGTGCACATTATGTTACATGTTATGTTGCCACAATCATCTGATTGGGTTGTGGGGGGTAAGAGACAGAATGGAAACACTGGTGTGCAGTTTCATCTTCTGATGACTGTCCTTCTTATAACTGATCATTGTAGCAACAGAATAATAAAAAAAACGAATGTGCCTCTCCTTCCAATTTCTCTCCAGACGATCTGCCTATGGGATATTGGAGCTGGCCCAAAAGAAGGGAAGATTGTGGATGCCAAGACCATCTTTACTGGTCACACAGCAGTGGTGGAAGATGTTTCCTGGCATTTGCTCCATGAATCCCTGTTTGGCTCGGTGGCTGATGACCAGAAACTCATGATGTAAGTAACTGATTACAATAGGTAGTCTGTTGTCATTAAGTAAAATTTTTTATAACTAACCCCTAAATTCTCCATCAGATGGGACACTCGGTCCAACAACACATCCAAAGCCAGCCATGCAGTGGATGCTCACACTGCTGAGGTCAACTGTCTGAGTTTTAACCCGTACAGCGAGTTCATCCTTGCTACTGGTTCTGCTGATAAGGTAGAGAAGAGCTGGAAAGACACTCTGAACTCCAAAACTGAACACGTAGAAATAAATGTTTAACACAAAGTTTGTCTGTTTTTCTCTCAGACTGTTGCATTGTGGGACCTGAGGAACCTCAAACTGAAGCTCCACTCCTTTGAGTCCCACAAAGATGAAATTTTCCAGGTAAGAGGCAGAGTGTTATTTGTCAGTCTAACACAGCTTCGCATGAATATATAGTACAGACAGCTTGTTTGCTTTGGTTGTGTGTGGATAACCTATCAATGAAAACCTGAGTCAATGTGGAACACTGCATGAGTCATTGTCTAACTACCAAACCTCAGGAGACAAAAGACTACTCTCATTACAGTGACCTGCCACTGACTAACTGTCCACTTCATTAGGTTCAATGGTCTCCTCACAATGAGACAATCCTGGCCTCCAGTGGCACAGACCGACGTCTCAACGTCTGGGATCTCAGGTAAAAATTGTCTACCATTCCTTCGACAATGGATGGGTGTTTAAGTTTGGCTCAGAGCTTTGAGCAAAATATGTTGAAGTGATCATTGTAATGCAAACACAGCCTGAAGATTACCGTGATAGAAACCAAAGAAAAACGGGCACAAAGCCTTCTCTGTTGGCAATTCAGCTGAAAAAGAAGCAGCTCAGGATATACTGGAAACAACTGATTAGAGGCTGAGAAAAACATATCACAAATGCTTTAATAAAGGTTTGTGAAACTTCAAATCTGCAATCAGTCACTTTTTTTTTTCTTTAAGCCACTTGGCAGCAACACAAGTAAGTTAATCTTTTAAGTTGAACTTGTTAGCATATTTTTCATTTAAACGTCTAGCAGTTATAGAGTTATGATCGTTCTCTTGGAGTGATGTTTGTGTCACCTGATGAATGCAAGGCCAATATTCTCTCTGCTAAATGCTCCTCTGTTTTGTCTGTCTGCTGTTTGCTGTACAGAGGCTGTTTACTGTTATGAAAGCAGTGAGAGTGAACCACAGTAAAGCTGTTTCCAGACAGATAGACAATAAACTGAAACTAAGTGTAAAGCTCTGTGAATCAGCTGATCATCACCACCAGAAACCAGGTTCATGCTGTCATTTGATGTGGTGAAATCACAATTCTTGCTGCTGGACTTAGGTTTGTTTGTGTTAGATTTTAGACCATGGTGAGTACTGACATAATGTTGTCACACTGTAGAAGTACATTTGTGTTGTAAATATGCTCCACCACACGTCTTTTTTTCTTTCTAGTAAAATCGGTGAGGAGCAGTCAGCAGAAGATGCTGAGGATGGCCCACCAGAGCTGCTGGTAAGTCATGTCCCCAAATCAAGATGACTGTATTACTGTGTTCAGATGTCATCAGATTCATAGTTATGTCAGCTGTTCTGAAAATCTGTCTCCACTTAAACACCAAAAGTATCACATCTAGTAACGATTTATCTCAGATCCAGTTTGATGATTCTCAAGAATGCAGCACTGAAATATGTACAAATCTACTGTCATGCCCTCGCCGATATGTGACACAATCCATTCACTGATCTTTGATGTGTAGGCTTTGAACATGTTTCTAAAGTCCTGTTCCCTGCTGTGTGTTCTTAAATTTCCTGTCAATAATTTCCATCTTTTTCTCATCAGTTTATTCATGGTGGCCACACAGCCAAGATCTCTGACTTCTCCTGGAACCCCAATGAACCCTGGGTCATCTGCTCGGTGTCCGAGGACAACATCATGCAAGTCTGGCAGATGGTGAATACAGTGAACACTCATCTCACTCACACACACACACTTCTTTCTTTCTGGGATTGAAAGCTGCAGTCTTTCCCTGTAGAACCTCAGTCAGAGTTCATCCTGTGAACAACCAGTAACAAACAGCAGCATCTCTTCAGGCTTCTTGTCACGTTACATGTGAAATAATCTGCAGTTCCAAGAAGGAGGCATTTGAACATGCCGATAATGATAATACTTCTAATCATCTGTACTTTTACCCAACTCATTAAAAGAGGCTGGACAAACAGTGAGCAAACTGAGTTCATGTTCTCACCACTGTGCTGCTCTGAGGTTCATTGCTGCATTCCTGGGCAACAAAATTCAACACTTCCTGGTGGTTTTTCACATTAAAAGACCTACTGAAAGGAAACCATAATGATGTGGGGGAACATTCATGCTACCTAACATCATTCAGGGGAAACAGGCATCGTGGTGGAAGAACAGGCCAGACTAGAAACAATGTTCTGTCTTTAATGTGAGCTGATTTTATGTCGAGCTATAGGGATGTGATGCTGTTGGTCTGCTCTTAGTCAACCCAGTTTCTAATAGAGAAGTGAGAACTGTTTATACGATGGGGAAGAAATCATTTGTGAGGCAGCAACAAAAGTGAGTCTGTCCATTACCACTGATGTGCATGTTGATCCAATTTCAGGCAGAGAACATCTACAATGATGAGGAGCCAGATAATACGCCCGCTTCAGAGCTGGAGGCCCAGGGATCATAACCCAGCTGTGCACGAGTCTCTGTGCAGGCACAAGCCCTCCTCCACTCCCTGAGCTCCAGACCCAGCCCGGCCTGTCGTTTCCCTCTCTGGCTTATCTCGAGTGCAAAATGAATGTGGAGAGTTTGAGACAGCATGGACTCCACACTTGCTAACAGTCAGTTGGATTCAGTGTCATCCTGCTTACACTTAAATATGGCCCAGGTACCCAAAAGCACTTCTTCAAGTGCTTCTGCAAGTCTGTGGGGCAATTTTGAGATTTTTTTCAAAATACAATAAATGTTGGAAAATAGCTGCTGAAAACATGTAAAAAGACTTTGAAGGATATATTACTGAAATGTGGAGTTAGAGGTTCAAACTGTTTTTCACCAGTTTTCAGTCCAGGATTTTGTGGGCGGTCCTTAAAGGGTGGCTCAATGACACGCTGAGGCCACCCTGAGCATACCCCTGCACCCCTAGCAGAGCAATAGAGATGAATTCATCTCGCTCAGAGTCTTTCAAAGTTAGTCATGTCATTTTCTAAACTCATCTGACACGTTTCAGTTGCTTCAAAATGGCTGCTTGACTGCTCCCATGAGTGGGTGTGGCTTCAACACATTCAGAGGACACGCCCCCACAGTCCTGGAGCTGAGAATGAATTTTTACCTGATTTTGACACCTCATTTCATAAACTTGTCTATTTTTAATCATTCAAATTTGGCTGGGTGGTAATAACACCTTATCCTTTGGTCAGACAAACTCAGAACACATATTTATTCTTACTTTACACAGACTTTAAGCACTTGGATTAGGAGAAGTGTTGAAATGTGGTAGTACCGTCAGTGTTTGTGGAATAGCATTTTAAGACTCTTCAGAACAGGAAACCTTAATGGGCACAAAGTAACTGCGTTACGACCAGATCATTTCATGTTCAGAGAAACATTCTTTCATCTTGACTTCCCACCTGTGGTTGTTAGTTAATCTCATTCTTAGCTGACTTGTTGGCTGTCTTTTGAAAAACATTCCCTGCTGTTTGCTTCCTGTTCAGAAGGTACATAAACTCTTCAGGATTGGTTTGTGTGGAAGCTGTGGGACTAAATTAGTGCACTTGAGGGAAACGCACATTTTTCTCTTTCCTCTCCTCTTTGTGTTCTTACAAAATGTCATCTTATCATGTTTTCTTTCCTGCGCCACAAATTGCAATAAAACTTTTATAACTTTTCAAAACTAAGTTTGGCATTTATGTAAATGTGACATTTCTTTACACAGCATTGACCGTTTCCTCAGGCTGAGGACAGGGTCAACAATCTCATTAGTGTACATTCTGAGAAACCTCGAACCTGCTTTACTGTTTCACTCAGAGGAAATGACACAAGACCCAACACTTCCTTAGAGGAAATAAATCCAGTTATTGCAAATTCTACAAAATGTTTATTGAAAAGCAAGACAGGACTATAAGAACATTGTACAATCAAAGAGGGGGCGTGGGCTCAGACTTTGTTTTTTTTTTTTAGTAAAAATAAAGCTCTCAGAAGCTATGGTGACTCATGCCTCTTCTTTCACAGTAAGTCTCACCTGCAGAGGTAGATTCTGACATTACCTGAGAGTCAATCTGGGAAAATAGATGCTTAAAGTCTTCCCTTGGCTCGGGGCATGACTAGATCTGTCCTGCACCAAAGAAAAATTACACACATCTGACACTTGACCCTGTACGTGTTCACATCAGTGTTTTAAAGTCACTCAATGTGAAGAGAAATGCATGAGAAGTTTCGAAAGGCCAGAAGTGACAGATCAATATTGACTGCACGGTGGCATCTAGAGGCGTCATCCAGCAGGCAGTCTGTGTGTGTTCAGATTGAAGAAATGATTGTCCGTCCCACTGATCTAAAGAGGACAGACTAAACAGAACAGGTTGAACAGAGCTGTGGCAACATGCTCCGTCTTATGGCCACCACATATGAGCTCTCAAAGGAATGCTGATTTTGGATCAGTCTTGTAATTATACCCACAAATCAAAAACTGGAATAAGGGTGCTGATGGAGCAGTTATCAGGGGTAATGTTGACAATGAAGAGCTATATTCAAGATATTGGACCTGTTGCAGATCAGTAGTTGCATTAGGAGCCAGCAGGGTTAAACATTTGACAGAGGTGCCCTAGAAGAAAACTGATAGAGAATGAAATCTGCAGAGGGAGAGAGGTGTGTGAATGGGACTCACCCTGCTGCTTTGACTCTACATTCAGCATCTCAAGACACTACACACACTGACTTCCCTCATGTACTTTAACTGCAGCTCCTATTGATATGCATCACTGATGGAAATCAATATCTTTTATTCAAACGCATTAGAAAAGCACATCACATTCAGTTTTCGTCCAGTATAAAGTTTCAGCAGTGACAGTCCATTATTCTGATGTACTAAACTCATTTTCAAACATCATTTACAGAATTTGCCGTTGGATAAATGGTTCGGAACTCCTGACTTGCCTCTTCCCTGTACACCCCGCTGATGACCAGACGAAAATCAAATGACATGGTTCATTAAAAAATAATTCAGTGCTGAGATGCGGATGTAACTCGTGACATATTTTGCATATTCGCTGAGCTTTACATCACTTGAGTTGTCTCTCGAGTGAATTACAAGCAAACAACAAAATAATGTCTCGACTGACGGGTTATTTCTGTTTCCTACATTTTAGTGATGGCATGAGTTTTCAAAACAAACTGAAACATTTCCTTTGAGAGGACCAAACATAAGTAAGAGAAACTATCAGACCAAGTTAAAGTTCGGATCGTACAGATTTCTGTTTTGATGACACCTGCTGTAAGAGGTCTGTTCAAAATGACATGTGGCAGCAAACACACCCTGACTGAACAGAAAAGCAACTTGTGTATCTATAATAACTGGGCTGAGAGGCTTCATCACACAACGGCCAACATCATCAACTGATTGGTTACCCGCTGGGCTTCATCTCGCGCATCACATCCGCAACGCGGAACCAATGCCCTGCTGTATGATTTCAATTCTGCTTAGAGGGAAACCGATTCAAACAACAAAAATGTACTTCGATATAGAGTAATCTTAAAGATGATCATTTTAAAGATGACAGAGCTTCAAAGTGAATTGTGACCCTCCGGCAATCATCCCAGGACTCAGGTGTTTCCCATCGATTCCATCCTCACTAAAGCTTCCTGATCCATTCAAGCAGACCAATAACAACATATATGACTTGATGAACTATTCAGCAGTCAATGGGTCAATGCAGACTCTTGACACTACAGTACCTCCAACTGGAGGCTCAGCTTGATGCTCGACTGCTCTACAAACAGATGTGGTCTGCAGGAGGTGATGGTAGAAATGTGTTTTTCGAGTAAACTGTGCTAACTTTTTCTCCAGTTAACATGGTTTGTCTGAGTTCATCTGAATGAGAAACAAACTAATCCTGAATCACATGTCATTTATTGTCTCACTTCCAATAGCTGCTTTTCTCTGTGTGCATTAACAAAGAGAACCACAGCCTGGTTCACTGACAGAGCAGCCGTGGGTCACAGTGATGGTGATGGCTGCCAACACTCATTTCAACTTCAAACATTATAAAAGTGACAGCCGTATTAGCTAGCTTGGTGTGGCTGGTTAGCATATTCCCAGCTAGTTGGCATGTTGTACGTTAGCTCAACACTACAGTTGCTTAAGAATGGCCCCACAAAGAATGACTACTACATTACCCAGCTTCAAAACCAGCTTATCCGCATTCTGATATGATGTGATCAATACGATATTTAATACCCTGTGGATAACACAGATGTCAAATAAACCTCAGACTGTGACTTCACAACGTTACTACAGGCTACATTCAGAAAAAGTGACCCATGACAGTATGCGTGTCATATCCCCACTTTTGAATTAATCAAACTATTTCCAATGAGACATGACACCACAGGAAGAGACTGTGTGAAGAGAAATAAAAAGCCAATCATCATCAAATTCTCTATGAAAATACAGTTATGGTAGAAAACAGGGAGTACGAAGTGCTCGCCACAAACCAATTATCACAACCTATGTATACGTGGGCAAAGTTTAGAATAGACTCTGATACAATCATGTTAAACTTCTTAAACTATCACACAAAAAAAGATATGGGTTCAATTTCCGTGGAGAAATCTGAGGAGGCAAGTCTAGAAGTGAAAAGAAAAGAATTCTATCTCCTTTAAGATGTGGTTTTTTGATAGTTATGGAACAAGGCTGGAGGTGTGTGGAGGACTCCCATCACACCCTTGTCACCTACACACAGGCCGTGTAGGCGTGTTCAGTCCTGCTCTGTGGTCGGGCTCTCTGTAGGCTGGCTGCTTGTCCTCGTAGCAGTAGTGGTTTGGTCAGTAGCAGCCAGTGGAGGGTCCAGTTCAGGTGGTCTGGGAGCTTCGTGGATGCCCTCTGTCTCCAGCCCATCAACATGTGGCAAGCCCTCTTCATCTTCTTCCTCTTCCTCCTCCACCTCCTCCTCCACTTCTTCCTCCTCCGCATCTTCTTCGCCTTCCTCCCTGGCTGGAGGTTCTCGTTGCTGGGCTTCAGGAAGTGCTGTGGTCCCTTTGTCTCCCTGCTCCTGGAGGAGGCTGAGCCGGTTGTTGAGGTCGTTCCTCTCCTTCTGCAGGGCTCTGCACAGCCTCTCCAGCAGCTCCAGCTTCCCCTGAAGGGCTTTGAAGTGTCCGTCACGCAGAGTTTTCTACAACACAGCACAATGCTTTATGAGTGTCACAGTTAAAAAGTAACTGGACATTCAAGGAGCAGTTGTAGGATTTAGTTGCATCTAGTGGTTTACTTGTTGCATTACAATCCTCTCACCTCACTCTCACTGTCCTAACATAAAGGAGAAATGACACACTATCTACAGTCAGTGTTTAGTTTGTCTGTTATGGGATACAGTAGAAACATGGCAGACTCCATAGAGGAGGACCTGCTCCCAGTGTAGATATAGAGGGCTCAATTTAAAAAAGGAACAAAAACAAATGACTTATTTTAAAAATATATTTTTGGGCCTTTTTTCCAAGTTTTATTTTCGATAGAGACAGCTAAAGAGTGACAGGAATGTAGAAAGAGAGAAGGGGAATGGCATGCGGGAAAGGACCACAGGTCGGATTCAAACCCTGCACTGAGCTAAAGTCACCCCACAAATGACTTATTTTAAGGTCATTTGACACTAATAAAAATATAGTTATGCATAATATGTTCCATGTCTACCATATTTGAAAAATAGAGCCTAATCTTAAACACTGGACCTTTAAGAAGAGAGTCAGATCAGTAGTCAGTGGACCTTGAGTGGAGCTTGTCAAACTGTTGGAACATTCAAATTGCTCTTTCTAGACTAAAAGCAAACTTGGACTGAAACAGTTTGAAGTTAAGTTTGATCAAATGTGTCAGGCACACAACAGGCTTAAAAAGGCATCGTGCACACGTGTTAGTGTGTTTGTTTGGACAGGCAGACTAGTTGTGATGCTAAGCAAGGCTAACCATGATCCATGCTTCACACAGAGGTGAGATTACCATCCTGCTTCTCATTTTACTCTCAGAAACAATGTGTGGATCATACAAGTCACCTCCTCAGCCATCTGCAGCAGGGCCTGGTTGTTGCTCTCCCATTTGGTCCTCCACTGTGTCGTCTCTTTCTCCAACTTCTTGATCTTCTTGGTCATCTGCAGGTGAATCCAGACAGTTAACAAGCAGAAAAGCAGTGACACGCAAACAGGGATGGGAATAAGGAACCAGCTCCAGCTGGGGAACAGTGCGAGCTTCACTTCCAGGTATGTCATGTATTTCTATTAGGGCTGGGTACCTCTAGGTACCCCACGATACGATACTGTCACGATATTTCACCCACGGTAACGATAATATCACGATATTGCGATTCTGCGATTATCGATATATTGGAAGACAATTTCACCCACGATACATCACGATATCTGTGTTATCTGTGAAGAAATTCAGAATTTATTTATTAATTGCACTGAATCCATTTCACATGAATTTCATATGAATTGCACAAGAAAAAAAACAAGAATCAAGAAAAAAAACAAGTAAAATAAATTGTACTGCACAGTGTACAGAATGATGTAAAGTAATGTTTCAAATTCAATTTGAATTCAATATGTTCTGCAAAGTAACATAAAACTAGAAAAACAAAATAAATGCAGAAAACACATTTCAGTGCTTAGTTATCAACTAAGTTATCTGTAAACAATGGACACAGTGCTTTTGTGAAAAAACGTCGAAATCCTGCGGACTCTCCCGGTCAGTCGAGCAACAGCTGGCACTTTCAGTGCGTGCTGTGCAGCAAGGTTAAGGACGTGCGCAAAACACCGAACGTGTTGGTATCCCGTTAGCTCAACAGCAACTGACATGTTAGATGCGTTGTCAGTGACAATCGCGGGGTCTTTCCCGGTGAGCTTCCACTCCTCCACCGTAGCCTTCCGTATGACTTCTGCCATATTAGCACCGGTGTGCGACTCGGACATCGCCCGGGTCTGGAGAACATAGGACTGCAGTTCCCACTCCAAAAGAAAATGAACAGTGAATGTCACAAATGATTCGGTGGCCCTGGATGTCCACGCGTCGCATGTAAGTGCAACTCTCTCAGCAGACTGAAGCGACTGTAGATTAAATCTGCGGCTTTTGTGAGAGAATCTGTATAGAACTGCTTTATGTTTATTGTTTAAATACCGGTATTTTGCGTCAGCATATAGATAACGTCCAGCAAGACGAGATATCGCGATAGGTGGTAATATCGGTGTTATGGCGCACCCCTAATTTCTATTGTATAATAGCACGTGCATTACAGAGGGGAAATATCAAGGTTGTAGCTACAGCTAGCTTCTTTCACCCATCATCTCCCAACCAACAAAACCCTTTCACACAGGGAGGAAACACCCTGTGCACCTACACTGTGATCACACTCAAGGATAACAAACCAGTCTTGCTGACCCAACACTGTCTTGGCCTACTCTTTTTTGCCTACACGGAACAATCTGACTGATAGGTAGCATCAATAATAGCACTGGTATCAGTAAAATCTTTCTTCCCTAGACAGAAACAGGTGAAGGTATCCAACAGGAAGTCCGTAAGTCATTGACAGGCTGACTAGCATGCCCTCACCTTCTCCATCTCTTGTCTGAAGGTGGTGAAGACCTCGTTGCTTTTAGCCAGAGTGCTCTGGAACTCCTCGAACTTGTCCATGTAAAGGGAAAGCTGAGACAGACGAGAGCAGTGACACGTCATTTTCACTCCTTCCTGCTCGGTTCATGCTTCATATTCACAGTAAATAAATTCACTGTCTCTGTCCACAGTGTGTGTGTGTTTACCTGTTGTTTCAGCTGGGTTTCTTGCTCCTTCATCAGCTCACACTTGCGCCTGGACTCTGTGGCATCCTTCAGCAGCTGAAGCATCACAGTGTAGTCAGTTGTACAGCTCTCACTTTCAGTATCAGCATGATCATGAATACTGTTCAAAGAGAAGGGTGTACTCACAAAGTCTCTCTCTCTCTGCTGCTTCTCCTCCACTTCTTTCATCATCTCGGTGATTCTCTGCAGCTTGGCATCCATCAGCTGCTGCTGGAGCTCCTTGTGCTTGAACACTTTGTCTATGTGCTGCCAGAGAGACACAGAACTGTGACCACAACGAATAAACTTGAAGTTTGTTACCAAAAGGAATAAAAAGTGCTCTGCAGGTTTCCTATTGATGCCGTGGCCAGCACCACCTGAGGTTACACCTTACCTCCTCACGGAGCTCGTACTGCTCGATGAGCTTCTTCAGCTTCTCGGCCAGCTCCATGTTCTCCTGCCTCAGCTTGGTGTTGTGGGAGCTGTGTTGTTCCATCTGCACCTCAATGTCGCTCAAGGTCATCTGGAAGTGCAGCATGGCCTCCTTCCGCTGCTCCTCGTACTCCCTGGACCGCTGGGCGTTTTCCTCCTGTCAGGTGACAGCCGTGGGAAAGGCAGGTCAATGAGGAGTTAGAGAGAGGAGAGGGAAATCTGTGGTATTCACACTGGACCAACATGATATCACAGAAGGAGACAAGTAAGGTGCCTTGGACTTAAAAAAGTGTGTTATTATCAACAGTCGGAGGCAAATTTGTCAAAGAACAGTGACAGAAACGAGATCTGTGTCACTGGAACAAACACCACATGACCTCAATGCTCATAGTAACGTTTGGATGCACTATGGATATAGATATTTAAACCTAATGGGTTCTTAAAATACTTTTTGTGGTCATTTGCCTCATTTTGGGCTGAATGATATTCAATAACTAGATAAATATTGTGATTCAATGAAGACAGATCGATAAATAGATACCTTCAGTGTCTTGTTGTGTCTCTGCAGCTCCCTGCAGAGGCTCTCCAGCTTGCTGCGAGCCAGGATGGCCTTGCTGTGTTCCCCCTGCAGGTGAATCTTCTCCTTCACAATCTGAGACTGCTTCTTCTGCAGAGCTTTCAGCCGCTTCTGCATGCAGCGACTCTCCTCCAACTGTGTGTCCAGACAAACACGATCAACATCACAAAGATAGATTAATGGATTACAGTTAGACTTGGTTCCTATCTTGGATAAATAAAAATGCACTTTATTTATGCATGTGCCACTGAAAATGAACTCATAACAGCCTGCGATCCTCCAAACAAATGACATTCAGCTCACCAAGTCTGCATATTTCTTGCACAAAGCCGCCAGTTTCTCCTCAGGAGTGGCGAGGGAGTTCAGAGCCTGCATCAAAAGAACAACCTCCTTCCCTGAAACAGAAACCACAGGGGAAAAAATGAGAAAACTTTAGAATTTAAGATAAGATAGACTTTCATGATCCCACACCAGGGAAACTGTCACAGCAGCTCGTTTACACAATGTTGATAAGAAGTTATTCATGAATAAGAAATAAAATACAAAACAAGTCATGAAGTCATGCTGGTGTTAAGAGTCTGACAGCACTGGTACACTAGCTATTTTAAATTAGAAGAGGTAAAGCTTTGACATACAGTCACAAATATTATTGGGTCTGACATTATCTAAACTTATTTGCATTCTTACAGGACTCGTTGCATTTCAAATGCAAATATTAAATATTAATTGAACTTTTGAGTCTACCTGCATTGTTGGTGCACTATAAAAGCTGGACATGAGGCTTTGTGACAGTCACTTTATGTAGAGCTGATGTCAGGCATGTCAGAGGTCAGAAAAAAAACATGCAGTGCACAACACAGTGTTTGTCAGGTGGAGTCTGACTCAGCTGAAAAGGATTTGACCCGTGCTGATACACTGCAGTGTGTTCCTACCAAAAGCCTTGTCCTCTCCGGTCTTGGGGTCTCCTCCAGGGTCAAGCTCTGCCTCCACCAGGTCGCTGGGACTGTCCTCTCTGCCTGGAGTTTCCCCCCGCTCCTCTTCAGCACAGCACAACCCCAAACCAAACTCTGCAACCTCTTCCTGATAACACACACACACACACACACATATCCAAGTGACTACAAAGCAGATATAACATCTGATAGAACAGTTTTTTTTCATGGAGTTTGTCATTCAGTGCCTCAAAAGCTTCTGTAGCTGCAGGGTACTGAAGTCAAACTGTAATGTTAGGGCGGTTTGTTAAGGTGATTTCATGCAGCCGAACGTCTCATCGTCTTATCTCTGTCTGTGTTAAGACAACATTTAACACATTTGTTGGTTTTCAGGTACTCTAACAGCACTACTACTAAACAAAATCAATAGTTATCTTTAGAGAAGCAGTTGTAACTTATACACTGAAAGTTAATGGACATTACAAATGGGACACTTGACAGTAAAATTGATAAATAGTAGGAGAACATCCACAGAACAGCACACATAAAAAAACTGAGATGCTGAGAGTGTTTACCTGAGATGGACTGTCCAGGTCCGGTGGAGAGTCACTGCCTCCCACTATTCTTCTGCTGGCCACATCAATTTCACAAACTTCTGTGGTCTCCATGAGTCCTGATCACGAGCTGGACGAGTAAAAATAGAAATGAGATTGTTGCATGAACAAATTGGTAATGTTGGTAACTGCTAATGTTGTGTACAATCCATGTAGTAATATCCTTCATACAGTCATGTGTGTTTTTAATGCAGCACTGCCTGAGGGGTCAAAGGTCACCAACATTCAGTGTTGGTTTCAGGCCTGGTCCCTTACATGCAGAGATTTCTCTGATTCTCTTAATGATATTCTGGAAAAAAAAATAACGACTGAGCCTTTACAGGACGCCCCTTCCATACCCAGTCATGATATTATCACCTGTTACAATCAACAACCTGTGGAAGCTTCAAACTGTCCTTTGTTGATCCTGTCAGGACATTAGTGTGACGTGTTACAGCATCAACTTCAGAATGTGTGAATATTTATAAAAAACAATAAAGTTTATCAGTTTGAACATGAAATGTTGGCTTTGTGTTGAATTCAGTTGACAGGATTTGAAAATCATTGTGTTGGTATCAGGGTTGTAGTACTGTGCGATGATGTTATGTGTTCTGCTGCAGGTTCTAGTGAGACGATAACCAGAGTTGTTCTGATACGGGAATCAGAAATGCCTCAGATACTGCTAAACACGCAGGACTGGGTATCGCAGACTACAAGTAGTGACTGTACACTGATCTGGTATCACGTAATTCATTAGCCGTAAAACCACCAGTGCAACAGTTATAGCGGGTCGTGTGCACTGTGCTGCCACTCTGCTCTAGCAACTACTGTTTTAGAGCGGCGAAGAGAAGTTAGCTAGCTAAACGTCAGCAAGTTGACTGAATCAAACAAGATAATAAAATAAAGTTCTATGGAGTTTATTCTCCATGTTTCACAAACAGCGAGCCAGGCCATACAACAATGCCAGCAAGCATACAGAGTTAGCAGGAGCCGGACTGAGTGAAGTCCATCCCAACCATGTGTTCTTATGCATGTCATAAACGCTGTAGAAAGTTGGCTGCTGGAGGTTTTCATCTACCACCGCCCCTAGCCAGTAGATATGAAGCGAATATTAAGTTGTCAGATGGAGGGAGACACTTGGCTGTCAGCAGTGTTTTCACAGATTGGCAGAAATGTGTTTCTGTACCTTGTTGCAACTGACCAAGTCAGTCCTACGTGTGGAAAACAAACAGACTGTTGTGCTGCAGGCTAACAGCAGCACCAGATTCACTTCAGCCGTGTCTGCAGTGTCAGGACTAAACTGCCCTCAACGTTTGCTCGTTTTTTACAGTAACTGTTTCCATGTGACAAATCCGGGCTGGGAGAAATAAGCTGATCATGTTAGCACTCACTTCCAAGGCAGTGAGACTGAACAGCAGACAGACAGACAGACAGACAGACAGCAGGAGTCCACCACGTGTGTACAACAGCGGAAGGAAAAACCGTGTCAGGCCTGCAGACACCATCGTTCACGTTAGCTGTCAGTTTAGCAGCCACGCACCAACATTGGCTGTGAAGGATTTCAACAGGTTGAAGATCAGCACACATTTCACAGTGAGCTCAAAGCTACACATTTCACAGTGAGCTCAAAGCTACACATTTCACAGTGAGCTCAAAGCTACACAACATTTGGACAGTAACACAGATAACACGCTGACGACAGAGCAGCTAGCTCACCGTGTGAATGACTGACGTGAACCTGAAGCAGCCTGTCAGTCACACGCTGACATAACGTGTCGCCAGTGTTGCTGTTGTGAACTGTATGAGTACATAGTCACAGTGGACGCTGGGTGTTGATGGACTGGAGTCGGACAGACTCGCAGTTGTTTCCTACATAACTAAGCACTGACAGTTCAGGGCTACAGCGTTAGCTGTGTCGCTAACTTACGGGTTCACTCAATATGAAGACAACTCCTCCACAACACACTGCAGTCCTTCAGCACGTAAGACAACTCTACGATGTCTCACGTCCCGTCCACAACACACCGCAGTCCTTCAGCACGTACCGTGGGACGTTACCTGACGGACTTTTCTGTTGCTCTCAGGCAAGTACGACAACACAGAAATGCGCGGCAACCGAAGCAGAACACCTGAGCCGAATCGGAACATCTGAGCCGAATCGGAACACCTGAGCCGAAGCGAACACCTGAGCCGAACCGGAACACCTGAGCCGAATCGGAACCCGGCTCGTTCCACGTTCAGACGTGTCTGTGGAAATGTCCTGAGCCACATCCGACCCGCAGATCCACAGTGTCACCGTAAACCTTCGTGTTGTTGTGCACGGAGTCTGGTTCCTGGTCATGTTAGCCACTTAGCCAACTACCCAGCACGCGTTCCCTTATTTATCATTGAAAACAAAACGCTGTTAACGTGTGGTGTGGAGCTGCGTGTGTCTGTTCAGACATGGCAGACATTACCGTGGATAGCAGCTGGTTAATTAACAGTGATTGTCCGCGGAGGTATAAAGCACATTTCTAACCTGAGCTAACATTGTTAGCCGGGCTAACCCCGTGCTAACAGCTATCCCCGCTGACTACAAGTGAACTTTACTTTGCTCGTGAACGTGAAGGCTACACGCTGAGTCTGACGGGTCACTAACACAGTCTGATGATATAAAAACGACACAGTAAAGCAAACATGTTGGTGAAATAAGTGGAGGAGCGTTTACCTTTTCACTGTGGATGAAGCAGGACACAGATAGAAAGCTAGCAGCAGGTCTGTCCGATAACAAGCCACACGTCCGCTTCAAGCTTTTCAAAATATAACAAATGTCACATTCTACCAGTAACATATTATTATCTAGTCATGAATTTATAAAATGCTTGTACCAACACGTTTGTTCTTTTTTGAACCATTATCTGATATTACAAACAGTTTCTCTTTTCCTGGTAAGAAGACAACAGAAGACATGCTGTTTCGCCCACTACTTTAAATCATATATTTACTCTTAGCTAGTGATTATTTACATTATCATTCTAGTAAGTATACCGTACCCATTATATGTGATTTGTTTCTCTTTCTTTTTCTCTTTTAATTTGAAGGTGGCGCCCTGGTGTTTCCGGTGTTACTCTGGATTATTTGATGTAGCTACAAATCAAACCAAAAGCAAAAATCTGTGAGCTCGTCTTTTTCCGGGACGTCAGGGAGGGAAACAACAGTCCGTTTATACTGAATAACAACACCTACTGATTCTGTGCTGTCTGATCCACTTCAAATCATCTCCATGGTGTAACAGCAACTTTCTGTGTCACTGTCATTAAGTTTGTTTCCAAACAGAGACTGACTTCCATGTTCACTTCCATGCATCTTTCCTTCCTCTAAGTGAAATGGACGTGTTAGACACAGTGCAGACAGTATGACACCTCAAATGGTACATCACTGCATTAGCACAGTGTGTTCCACATGGATCTTACCTCATAATGTGAATGAATGAATGCAGTGGTCCAAAAACATTTTCTATTCACTGTGTATTCATTGTGTACACAACAAGAAAAAAAATCACCTGGGGATTTTGTTGTTTCAGTGAAGAAATCAACCTTTCTAGAGAACTAGATAAATTACAAATGTCCCGTAGTCTGTGGAAGGATTATAGTTCTTTTAATCCCTAAAGTTTCTTCCTGTATGAGCTCGCTTTACGTTTGGAAGACAAAGGCTGGAAGCCTGCTACATTGGTTTGGTGCAGCTGGATAATAGGTGCTTTTACAGTTAAGAAATAACTATGACCAGTTTAAATTTAGATTTTTGTCAGTGCACTTACACAATCCATTAAGCGAGTCATGGCTCTATCAGTTCTGGCATGGAGTACAAAGCCACAGGCTCCATTCTCTCATTAAGAATTTGGGTAACTGATGTAGAGCACAGCTTACAAAAAGCTGACACATCCCATCTGAGTCTGAGCCAAAAGAAATCCGCTAAGATTCACTTCAGTTATCTGTGAGGGGAGTTCAGTTCATCACAGAAGAAAAGGCTGCCGGATGGTGTGCCTGTGTATAATATCTGTAGACCACATGAATGTGCACATTTCAAATAATCCTGTAATATCATGCAAACAAAAGCATTAAAAATCCACAATCAAAGCAGGCATTGTTTTAATTCTGATGAATCGTGTAACTCAAGAACATTTCAAGTCGCAGCGAGTTCATTTTTGAACTGTGAACTGACAAAAAATGGTAACTAGAATGGGAGGTAACATTCAGCACATTTAAAGATTCAAGAAAAAAAGTGTCATTAGTAATGTGAAGTCTATTGTTTTTAGATATGAAAAACACAGGTATGTTCATTTCTTTATTTATAAAGACAGCATACATTGATCAACGTGTGTGTTGTGTGCTAATCTTCAACTCATCATGGTCATTCATGGTGTCATATTAACTCTTTTTTTGGGGTGGGGGCATTGAAAGTGGGGGCTTGTTTCTCTCCTTCCTTTGTAGATGCACTCATGCTCTCAAACATTTACTGTTGCACTTGGGAGGACAGGTCTGAAAAGCATGGTCAACATGTGTGCAGCGGGCTGACATGTCCTGACTTTAGTCATTCAAAATGTTTGTTCACTGACATCAACAGTGAACTATGAGGCAAGTGAGAAACTTGACTGTACATGCAAGTCACTTTGTTGCTCTGTAAGAAGCTGCCTGAATGATTTCAGATTCTTTAAGACACTTTTTACTTTTCACTTTTGTACCAGCATGTTAATGTAAATGAATCATAAAGTCACACACAGCCAACTGTGAAACCAAAGCTTGAATCAGAGGTGAAGGCTCTGGAACATTATTTACATTATGTTGATATACTGAGAATGTATCTGGACGTAGATATGATGCTGGGTCAAAATGCCTCCATCAGGACTCTCTCTGATTCAGCGCCGTTTGACCTTTCAAGAATCAGATCCAGACTATCTCCTCACCAGCAGTGCTGGAGTTCAGACTTCTTATTGATGAACCCAAACCAAGATGACCATGGGGTATTTTAGTGGAGAAAGACAGCACAGTTCATAAAGTTAGAGAAATAGGGATAATAGGGGGCTCCTTTTCCTTCAGGGTCATTCATGCACTGACCTATTTTGAGGAAAAATTAGCTCCGTAGAAGAATTTTTTTAGGATAGACCAAAGTGCTTGGCTTTCCATCAGGGGGCGCCAGTGTTGTGTTTTCTGATCGAAGCAACCCCTCATTGGTCCACTATACCTTTGCCTAAATAAACAAGACTTTTTAAAGATTTTAAAATCTGTTTAATTATTGACACACGATGAGATGATGGCCCCTGGGCACAGACATGTAAAAGGCCCCAACCAACAGAGCTGCCCTCAAAATACTGTACTATACTATCCACAATATGATGGGAAATCAAACCTGTGATGCAGGTTAATATCAGCTACATACAGTACAGGCTGGTCAAAGGGACTTAGACTAACTGCTGCCCAGTTGTCCACATGCCACACGTTTTATTCTGGAAAAGAATATCCATCATCAGACAGTGGACAGTAGATAGTCAGTATTAAATGAGGTGATTGGACTTCCTTTACTATGACAGTCACGGACTGTGTATGTTAAATAATCATCACCTGTCACCTGACTGAGCAAAACCTCTGGACTTTAGGAAACTCTGATGCAGACATTTATTCTACCGTCTGCAGTGTAACTGTGAGAGTTTTGAAAGCAAATCCAATATGTGACATGAGTAGGTTTACAGTTTATAACTTCAGATTCATAATCCTATGGATGAAAATGAATGCTCTGTTTGCTCTGGGCTTTGTTCTGCAGCTGGAGGTGAACTCTTCTCCCGGTGCTGTAGTAATTTCAACTGGGAGGTCTTCACTCGGCCAACCAATGAGCTCACGCCTCTGCGTTGGGAGCAGACTCCGGTTGGCTGAAGGCAGCAGAGTGTTGTCATATCGACAGCCGATTGGTCAGAAGGATCGTCCAAACGCTTGGAGACCCGCCCGTTCTCTCTCCAGTGGGGACG
This sequence comes from Larimichthys polyactis, assembly GCA_018985215.1. Lineage (NCBI taxonomy): Eukaryota > Metazoa > Chordata > Actinopteri > Sciaenidae > Larimichthys > Larimichthys polyactis. The sequence goes on along the minus strand of JAFMOB010000376.1, from coordinate 25,292 downwards.
ACGTTTTCCATCAAGACCAGAGGAGGAGGAAAAAACAGCAAAGAGAACAACCACCGGACGGAGGTTTGGCAGGGAAAAAAGGGGGAAACCTCAGCTGCTTCACCGGGATAAAAATACACACAGAGCCCGAGATAAGAGCAGTGTTCTCCGGAGCTCCTTCACGGTACGTTCCCTCTGCTTTTGTTGTCACACTGGCTGATAGTTTGACTGCTTTGAGACACCCTGGTGTCAAATGACACCAAAATTCATCTTGTTCTGCTCTTTTCTTCCATGTTCATTCTGGCTCTTAACGGCCATACAACAGACCTGTGCTGCTGCTGTGTGTTACTTTGCTGTCTGCTGGTATGTCTCATACATTGTTGCTACAGTATGGAGAGGAAACACTGTGGAGTTGACACAGTGGCTTCTGTGCTCCTTCACTCTGAAATGAGAGTGAACTCCTCTTGTGTGTTGACCTGGATCCAAAGAACAGCCTGTAGCAAGTCTTGAAAATATACTGAATATATGAATAACCTAATTCATGTTACCTAAGAATGATGCATTGCCCTCAGAGCTGCAGGAGTGAATTAAATGAAATGTGAGCTGATAAACACTTGATGCAGAGCAGCTCCACAGAAAACTGACTGAAGCATCATAATCATGGGAATATGCTGAGAACTAGTGTCGTTGGTTGTGGTGGTCTGGGATCATCTTCATGGTTCATTCAGCTTCAAAATCTTCAAATCTTTTTCATCTCTGTTTATTGATTCCTAAAGTATCTCCCTGCTGCTGCAAAATGAAAATCTAAAAATCTAACTGTGTGTGTGTGTGTGTGTGTGTGTTTTACTTGTGTTGCACAAAATGAACAAGGAGTTGTTCAGTGACATTCAGGGTTTCCCCAACATCATCAGGAATGTATGTGTGAGGGGAAATGGAGGCTCAGCTCTGTGACTTGAATGCAGTGGTGATGTGTAGGAGGCCCACAGTGGCTCAGACCGAGTGTCAGACTTCACTCATTTGATGTGATGGTTCCTGATTTCAGTCCGATTCTCTGAAACAGTTTTATTCCCATACAGCTGCAGGTAACGTCTCAACACTTTGGCTTCTTTTAATGAAAAGAAGTATTATCTTTGTAATGTTGGGTTTAGATAGCCGGCTCCATTTTGGATCTGTAAAACATTACTCTTTAAACTTTGATGTGTACAGTGAAGTAAGCTGGAGCTGTTATTTCAGTGTGTCACACTTTGTAATCATAAATTAGTCTCTCCGTATAAACTGTAGCCTTTGTTTTCTCAGTGGATTACAGATCTTTGAGTTTGAGTTAGAACTTTAGTTACATGCAAATGTTGAAAGCTATCAATAACAGTACTCAACCCATCACATTAATCACATTGTCAGAAAATTATTTGGCAACTATTTTGCTCAACAATTCAACATTTAAAGGTTCAATAGTACATTCACTGCCACTAGATGTCAGCCCACCAGACTCCATTGACAAAAACAGCTATTTTAACTGGCAGGTCATCGTGAAACACACCTCACTCACAAACTCACATGCACTAACACACACACACTAGAAATACAGTACACAAAGAGGCATTCCTCCGCTGCGTCTTCTTTACATGCTAGTTCACAATATATTGCAGTTCTATTACCTTTAATAGAAGGTAATTAACGAAGTCGACAGTTCAGTGTCAGGTTATCACATGTGAGCTTTCCTTCTTATTAGAGATCTTTTAGATTTTGGACTGTTGGTTGGCTAAATACTTTTGTTAATGGAATTCCACACACACTGATATTTTATTGACCAAATGCCTGATCAATAATGGAAACAATCACTATTGACAATCACACTAATCCGTTCCTTTTTACCATGTCGTTGGGAGAAAATCCTCGTTATGTTTGGGCTGACTTGTCTAAAAGAATTTTTAACAACTATAGGCGGTCCCACAATTTTTCTTGTCAGACCTCTAAATCAATACAATAATTAACCTCCCACATTTCATCCCAAAGACTTCATCTGTAAAGAGTTGATGTTAGTGCTTTGCTTCCCCACAACCGGAGACAGACATTTGTTTTTGGTCTATCGGTTGAAATATTCTGGGTGGTCTCTAGTCTGATGAGGTAGAATAGCAGAGTTGCTTTCTTGTTGTTTTCAGCTAAACTGTGGCTAATTTCAGTTTAAGTGCTGGTTCCTCAGCCCCAGCAAGCTCATGCACAGACTGTATTTCAGCGGCTAAGAGAGAGACAGGCACTAGAGCCGGAGTTAACCTGCTTCCTGGGTGATCCGATGTTTGCGGACAGAACCCGTGCAGCGGCTGAAGTTTTGATCATCCAGATCCCCTCTGTTTTTTTAAGTGCTTCGATTTGCCTTTGACCAATTTCAAAGAGTCACTGAATCATGTCCAAACCACACAATGAGCTGAAAAATGAGCTCAGAATCTAGAAGAAGGAAACAAACAGACATTGGACTGGAGGTGGGTGGCTCAGGAATGGACTGTATAAGCTCCTTTTAAATCTGGATATCTGATGGGAAGGTGTTGAGGATGGTGCAGTTGTGTCCTGAGGTTTCACCCAGCAGACAGCACCATCTGTTTTGCTGCCTTCTTTGTCGGTGTGATGGCACCGTCTGCACTGTCTTCATTTCTGCCTCCATCCTCACCTCTGTCACACACTCCTGTCCTCCATTTAACTCAGTGGACGCTGTATTATTGGCCCTGAATGTTAAAGATAGGATCCATCCATCTCTCCTGTAAACACACTGACATGTGGCCACGCACGCACGCACACACGCACGCACGCACGCACGCACGCACGCTGCAAACTGGGGGGTGACTTCTGTGTGTGGTTGTCATGGAAACACAGAGTTTCTGGAGGCCATAGAAAGAATAAAAGTGTGTTTTCAGGGTTTATTTATTTGTCATTGTACAACACAGAAGCAGAATGAAACGTTGTGTTTTCTTCATGGTTCACCAGAAAAAACATTTATCCGTGGTGAAGTGTGGAGGATGAGCTGAAGAAAGAAGCTGCTCTGTGGTGGATACTGATCAGACAGCAGCAGGGTGAACAGGCTTTTGGTATCCTCTGGCATCTGCGCAGGCACCTCACATCTACTGAGCATCAGTGATATCTGTATCTTGTGTTTTATCTTGTGACCCTCCAAAGGATCAAAGGATAAATCTGAAGGCTTGTGAGATGATTAATGGGAGAGGAAGAAGAATCCACAAAGCTTCGCTCTGTTCTTTAAAAAAAAAAAATATATATAGTAATTCTGTCTCTTTAAAGCAATGTTACATAGAAATTTTTATTTTTGTAATTAGTACCTGCAGTGTCATCCTGTTCAGCTATACTCGAGTATTTGTTCTGATTACATTACTTATGATCAAAAACATCAACCAGGTCCCCAGCAGCAGACACAGCAGCAGCTGATATCACTGACTAGTCCAGCAGCAGTCAGCCCAGCTCGGCGTCTGTCTTTCAGCCTTTTATTTCACCAAGCTCTCACCAACCACTAAAAGTCAGTCCAGGAGCCCAAAGTTACATAGTGTGAAAACAGTATAGACAGAGTTATAGTGTTGCTTGAATTCCTGAATAGTTAAATTGAAACAATCTGAGAGGTGTAGACCTCTGAAATGTCACAAGCCAAAAGGTTTTGGAGCCATTGGTCACCTTCAATAACGTGTTGCTCATCATATGTTTGCATGTAAAATCCCAGAGCTGTCACATTTATGTAGTGGAGTAAAAATACATTCCACAACATTCCTTCTGAGTGTGGTGGAGTCAGTGTTGCCAACTTAGCAACTTTGTCGCTATATTTAGTGAGTATCCCAAATGGTGGAATGACCTACCAACGGCTACTAGAACAGCAACATCCCTTTCTACCTTTAAAAAACTTGTAAAAACCTTTCTGTTTCCAGAATGCTTCCCTGCCTAACAAAACTAACAAAACTAACAACTACTCTGTGTCCTTTACACCTGTCTCAAGTTATGTCCTCCTCTGTAAGTCGCTTTGGATAAAAGCATCTGCTAAATGCAATGTAATGTAATGTAAAGAGTATTCAGACTCTTTAAAAACATTTTTTTTTTTACAAAGCAACTACAGACATTTCTAGTGACTTTTTCTGGTGTTACTGGAGACTATTGGAGACTCTGATGTGAAAGCACGTATTGTCTTCTGAACGAGCAGCGGGTGTTGCCGTGGGCCCCTATTCCACACCAAAGCACTCACAGGCGGCTGGTCCTCGCTCAGGAGTCCCTCCTAGCTGCAGTCAGACCAGGAGATGTTCACCCCTCCACGTCCAGACTGCAAATGAATCACGCATGTGCAAAATCGGCACTGGCTGATCCCAAAATAAGGTTAATTTAGAATAAAATAGAAATATTCAAGTAAAGTACAGGTAACCCAAAAGTACTTAAGTGCTGAGAGATATCTGGAATACACACACAAACAGATGGATGGATGTACAGATCCCAAACACATTGGTCACGCAGTATTATAAACTAAGACAAGCAGCAAATCCATGTTGAACCTCCATCTTTCTACAGTAGCCCAGAAAGGACAAATTAAATATTGGATGTAGAGAGGGACTGTCATGTTTTTTGCACATTCACACATATTGGCTTATTCTGAAGTGGACATAAATGTAATATAATGTGTTTACACTGCATTGGTTTGAGCTTTCATCACCGCGTTTCCATCACGTTCAGTATACACTCGTGGGTGGTGAATATTTCCCCATGAGAAATATGGTTTGGTCTGTTCTTTCCCGTTCGTGTCCTGTGTCAGTCCAGCAGACCTTTTGTTTGTCTGTCTTCCTGTGTGGAATATCAACATCCTCCAATTTGTCGCTCCACCCACTGAAACTCAGGCCAAACCGGAGGAGCTGAATCTTTCCCTACCTCTGCCTGTCTGCTCCAACACTTCACTGTTCTACGTCTGCCGGAGGACAAAGTGTGTTTCAATTACTGTTGGAGCAGATTGGACTCTTGAGGACTCATGTCATATTTGTTTTGGTGCAGTTGGTATGTGGCTGACAGCCTGTGTGCCAGGCTGACAGTGTACCTTCAGTCACTCCGGCTGCTTAAACACATTCCAGTCCTCGCACACTGTTTACTTTCCTCTCAGCGTCCGCTTTCTCCCGACCTCCCTCTCTCTCTTTGTTTCTTTTTAAACCCTCTGTCGACTCGCTCTGCCCTTTCTGTCTCTCACTCCGTGCTCCCTCACCTCTGTCCTCCCTCTCTCGTATTGTTCACTCCAGCTTGGTTACTGTCGGGCCTTTCCTTAGTCTTGGAAGTCAGCTTGTTGTCAGTGTGGGCTCTGTAACTGATTTACTGTGTGATCCAAACATCCAGACCGATGTGGAAGACTGCTTGTTGAATGATGTCACCTTTGATCTCGTAGCCCATCGTGCCCTCCACTCACTCTCTCACACTGACAGACACACCACCACGCTGCGCTGAATGAGACAGTTAGGGGAGCAGTGGTCTTCCTGTGCTCCCTCCATCATGCTCACACAACATGTAGAAAGAGAAAACAGCATGTGACAATGAAAGACATGAAACAGTGCAGATATGAATAAACAGTGATGCGGACAGGTTGTGCAGTGATGCTGTAAAGAAGACAAAAAGACTGTGGTGTGTGTGCAGCACGCGATGCTCTTTGGGGCCTTTCTGGTCGGGCTCTAGAGAAATGGAGGCGCCCGGCTGGATGTGGGGCTGATTCAGTCATGACAGCTGATGTTGCTGTGTGTACGTGTGTGTGTATGTGTATGTGTATATGTATATATGTGTGTGTATGTATGTATGTATGTATGTATGTATGTATGTATGTATATATATATTTATTATTATTATTATTATTATTATTATTATTATTAATATTATTATTATTGTTGTTGTTGTTGTTGTTGTTGTTGTTGTTGTTGTTGTTGTTTGTTTGTTTTTCTTTTTTTCTCTTTAATTCTTCATTCCTTTCCTTTCTCCTCTTCCTTAACATCTTTGTTCACGTCTGCTTTGGGCTGCCAACAGACTTGTAGGATGTGTCTGGCCTGTAAATATATATGTTTAATGAGAACAGGTAAGAACATGATGTAGACAGGTAATATAGATGAATGTATTGTGATGGTTTAATGGACACCTGAAGGAAGGAGAACTATCTCAACCTGCAGGCTAATGGTAATGCCTGAACTCCATCAGCATAAAGATAGGGATGTGTTTGTTTAACTCTATACTGCACATCAGCTATACTGATAGAATTCTTAATGCGTAACATGAACATGATTTAAAGTGTGTTATTTAATGGTAGAAAGGTTCCACAGTGTTGCTCTAACGAGTCAGTGTTAATGCATATCATCCACATAAAGAGTTACCAAACTCCAAACAGAGCGAGTAAATAAGACTGTGTGAGCCCAGCCAGTGTTTTATTCTTGGAAAGAGAGTGTGTGTGTGTGTGTGTGTGTGTGTGTGTGTGTGTGTGTGTGTGTGTGTGTGTGTGTGTGTGTGTGTGTGTGTGTGTGTGTCTATGTTTAGCTGTGTTTGGATTGGACTTGGTAATTATGGCTGGCAGCAAAGTGTGAGTTAGAGCAAGCAGAGGAATGACTTTGGTCTGCTCCTGTCACTGAAACTTTACCCTGGGCCTTTCAACTGCTGTAATCTGAGTAGGTGTGTGTGCGTGCCGTGCGTGTGTGTGTGTGCGTGTGTGTGTGTGTGTGCGTGTGTGTGTGTGTGTGTGTGTGTGTGTGCGCGCAAGTGACGTTGAATTGGCTGACATCACTCCAGTAAGCATGAACCTCTGCATTCTTGAACAAACGTATGTTCTCCTTCCAGACTCCCTTTAGTCAGAAGAATCTATAACTTAGTCTCTCTGTCTCTCTCTCTGTCTCTCTCTCTCTCTCTCTCTCTCTCTCTCTCTCTCTCTCTCTGTCTCTCTCTCTCTCTCTCTCTCACGCACGCACGCATATAAACACATGCAGCCGTCCTGTTTGGGTGGAACCACTGGATGACGTCATTGGCTGCTTCTGGTGGCCTCTGGGTGATCTGTCTTCCAGATGTAGGGAATAGGAGCAGCAGAAGGCCGCGCTGAGTGGACTCACAATCACCTGCTTTTTTTTGGCTGTCTACTTTTGGTTGACTACTCAATATCAGATGATAACTGAGATGGAGAGTAGTAAAAATGAACATTGTGTCAGAATTCCGAATAACCAGTGGTTTGAGGTAACAAAAATATCATTCATATTATTAATGATGAAACATCTGTAAACACAGCCTCATGAATCTGACACAGTGGACCGTTAATTCATGTACTTGTACTTACTCTGCAGATCAGCAGCAACATTCAAGTGTTTAACACATGAATGCCTCAAAAGTTATAATCCAGTAATATAATTATTAATATAGTATGGTATAATTATTTAATACAATTTATTCTGAAATGGGCCATTCTGCACTTTTATGTGTATTGTTTCCTGTTTCATTGAAGTATATGTTAATGTAATGCAGCAACTGAAAAGCCCCCTGCAGCATTTCTTCCAAAGTTAACTGAGATTTTAAAATAAATTTAAAAAATCAGAGTATGAAGGGTCCTCTTCCTCGATGGATCGTCCCTGTTGAGCAGCAGCAGATTGTGCAGTAAGCAGTGTCCCAGCAGCTTCTGTTCTTCTCATAAAGTGCACAGACGTCAGTCAAGATGAGCTCACTGAACAGGAAGAGGCTCCTAAACTTAACTATATATCACTGCAACAAAGTGAATTCTGGGACTCTGGGAGCGAGAAGAGCGACTGAACGCATGCGTTCCTCTCTGCCCGTCTGCAGCACAGCAGCCTTACAGTTGATAGGCTGTAACTCATAACGTGCAACCAATCATATGTTGCTGTGGGTGGGATATTGAGTGAGCATACGAAGTGGCGGGAGGCGGCTGTATCAGAGCCAAAGTAGCAAATTTTTTCAATTCATTTATTTAATCAGTAATCAGATTTAAAAAAAAGAAACGATTCTGATGATTGTGGAATATCAGAGCTGATAATTGTACAAAACTCAGAAATGTGTTTACTCCGTATGGGAAGGAAAAGCTGTAAACACTCAGAGGCTGGAACTGTTCAAGGTCCAGTGTGTGACTCCGATCTCATGATTCTTATTTCCATCTGATTATATACTTAAAACATACTAATATTCCATTTCTGCCATGTTACAGATAGATCCTCCTAAGTCTGCCACACAGTGTACCAAATAATGACTGACACCCTGTCAGTTGGAGCATTCATTAATTGACTGTCCCGAAGAAGTCGCCCTTTTATCACACTTTTGTTGTTGCACAAGTGTTGTCAGAATGCCTCGGTTTGTCTGTGCAGCTCGTTCACGTGTGCTTGCTTTTATCGGTCTTCTTTTAAAAAGCTGTTGTATTGATAACCATTGTTTTATTTTATTCTGCCTTCATAAAGCACTTTGTGACATTGATTTTTGTGGCGCCAGCAGGCCTGATCCTGCTGTTAGAACCGAGCCTGTAAAAGCACTCTGCTTCCTTTTACAATCTCTATACTTCTTTAATGTGTCTACGTGTGCCAGTGTGCAGTAGCACGCATGTAATGCGACAAACATAGAGGTTTGGTTGAAGCTGGTGGCAGGCAGCCGTCTCATACTATACTATATGTATCACATGGACGTTGTTTAAATGTCCATGTTTCAGGCAGCAGCTTTTCATTTTCTGCTGCTGCTGACTGTTGCTTTCTGGTTAGGGATGCTGCTAATTTAGTGTTGATTATCAAAGTGTGAGAGGAAGAGTGCGTAATATGACTCTGGATCATTCAGCTGTCCCAGTTAAGTCATTCTGGTCTTAATAGACAATAAATGGAGGTCACATCAGTTTTGGTGTAATAAATAAAAATATGGAGGCGATGAGATGAAAGGCATCAGGGCGTGTAATAACAGACGTGTAGTGTTATATAGATTTTAAATTTGGTTAAAATGCTGCAGCCTAAAGTTATAAAATCCCATCAGTGCAAAATATATGAAGGGAAAACATTTCTGTGTGCAGTGTGCTCCAGTGTAAACCCATGACAGAGAATATTTAATGTTCCATGCACATCTGATTTAGATTTTCTATAAACACAAGCTATCAACTGGAAAGACTTCAATACAGCATCCTTGTGGAACGGTGGATGGGAAACAAACAAGCGGCATAAAGTATTTCCCATCAGTTTGATGTAAGGGTGTGAATATTCATCATCATCATCATCATCATCATCATCATCATCTTCTCCCGCTTATCCGTTAATCGGGTCGCGGGGGCAGCAGCTTCAGCAGGGCAGCCCAGACTTCCCTCTCCCCGGCCACTTCGTCCAGCTCTCCCAGGGGGACCCCAAGGCGTTCCCAGGCCAGCCGAGAGACATAGTCCCTCCAGCGTGTCCTGGGCCTTCCCCAGGGCCGCCTCCCGGAGGGACGTGCCCGGAACATCTCACCAGGGAGACGTCCAGGAGGCATCCTCACGAGATGCCCGAGCCACCTTAACTGGTTCCTCTCGATGCGGAGGAGCAGCGGTCTACTCTGAATATTCCACAGCGTGAATTGAACTGAGACCTGATTTCAGGTGATGGAAGGTAAACACATCTGGATGTGTGAGTACATTAAAGTGAAGATGTGATCAGAATCCAGCTTGAATCATATTTCGATGACACGGTCTGAATGTGATGTGAATGTTAACAGAGGCAGTGTTTCCTGTGATGTGTAGCCCAGGCTTGATCCTTCTGCCTGAATGCTTAATTAACCTTAAAGCAGTGTGTAATTAATGAGTCTTTAGAGGGCCTTTACACACTCCGGAGACGGCAGTCTTTATGTGGCTTTACGCCCTCAGAAGATATTGAACTCAACTCACTGTAACTCTTCTATGCGCAGCTTTGTGTATGACACAAAGCTAACCGATTAGTTTTGGTATGGTAATTAATTCGGCTGATGATTTTGGTCTCTGAAGGAAGTTTCTTTCCGCCCTCTCCACCTTTATTCTGCCTGTCAATAAGTCAAGGATCCACATGCACATTGAGGTGTTTAGTTCCAGGTCCTTGAGCCTGGAGGGTACTATGGTGTTGATGCTGAACTGTAGACAATGATGGTGGCAGGATGGTGTGGGGGATGTGTGCTATGGGTGGGATGGTAACACACTGTCTTGGGTCCAGTGTTCTGGGTAGTGAGGAGTAGATGTAATCCTGACACTTGACAAGGAGGAGGGGGTGGGCTTGTAATCTTGCTACATGTTTCTTGTGTTACTCTTCTGGAATTGTAGTTCCACTTTATTCCTGTAGTTCTTTTTACCTCCTCCTACTTTACTGCTCTTCTTATATATCCACTGATGCACTGATGTCCTCAGTGAAAGCACAGGAACTGTAAATGCCCTCAGTGATATCAGTGGCACTTCCTGTGTTGGCTTGATTTCAGCCATGAAGGTTGCCGCTAGTATCAAAGGCATTGATTCAACTTTAATCTTCTGAAGCTTTAAGTGTGTGTGTGTGTGTGTGTGTGTGATTAGGGTCTGTAAAGCTGCTCAATCCCCCCGTGTGTTTGTCTGCCCACTGAGCTCTGTGTCACAGGCTGTGAACTCTTTAGTCTCTGTGGGAGTGGATTAGATCCAGACAAATTCCTGTTCAGACAGTATTTGACCAAAGCTCCTCAGCCGTGCCTTACAGATACAACTCCAGCTGTTTGTCTCATCCACAAACATCTCCACCTCCAAATGTCTGTCACATATTTATCAATCATATTAGTTTTAGACAGCGTATGAAAATGTGTCAAAGCCAAAAGGATGTTTTTTAACAGGGATATCTAATAGAACTGATTTAATTTATCATACTATTCACCTTTAAAACATAGCATGTCACTTTCAAACAAGTTTGTAACATTATAGTGCACAGTACAATACGTAGGGCTGCTCGATATGGCCTATAACCAAAATCTCGATATTTTGAAGCTATATCGCGATACACGATATATATCTCGTTATTTTTATTTCTCCTGTAAATCACTATGAATGTTAAATTTAACCCTTTGATGCAAAAAATAACATCAGTATGATGATTCAAGTAGACCCTTCTATTAGATTAGTAACGGCTGCGTCCTCTGCCCTGCGTCAACTCACACCGGGCGCGTCTTGGCAGTGTAGCGAGCCGGCCGTATTCACGCGAGATCGCACGAGAATCCTGGACGTACGCGAGACCCCGCGATAAACTGTGTATAAAGGAAAAAACAATAACAAACAGCTGACTTTGCTTCTCCGACATGGAGGAGATTATAAAAAGCATCTGTTGTGTCATAAATGATTGTGTGTTGTTCCACTTCAACAATTAGTCTCTCATCGTCCATGTTGAGACCCTTTGATCGATCTTTGATCACCTGGTGCCACCGGTCGTGACGTCACGTTGATGTGAAGTTGTGATAAGCGACATGAACTGAGTATTGTGTTTTATTATGAAAGGGTGAGGAAGTTTATTACGTTGATTCTGTGTCGGATTTCCTGTCTGGTGCGCAGTGCTCTGTTGAAATTTACGAGGTCAAAAATAGAAATGCTACGGACGCGAGAGACGCTTCTGGGACACGCCCTGTGTGAGTGCTCTCATTGACTAGACTGGAAGCTACCTGCTCTGGTGACCGCGGCGCAGCCGTTACGCAGCGCGTACGCCTCCGGAGTGGGCCAGTGGGCCTCGTCTCTCCTCACTTGATATAAAAAGTACGCATGCGCGCAGGGGATTTTTCTGGGTAGGCGGGGCAGTGTGCTGCGTGCTGTGAGGAGCACCAGGAGTGACACAGGCAAAACTAAAAGAATTAAATGTAGACGGCTTAAAACATTTACGTGACAAGTACTCAATGGTTGCGATATAGTAATTTCATACATCTCACGTAGAACAAGCCGCGATATATCGAGTATATTCGATATATCGCCCACCCCTAATACATAGCTCAAGTCATCAGAAAAAAGGAATGGATGATAAACTCAAATGAAAAACAGCATGCATACTTCAAGTTATTCTAAAATATTTGTGAGGCTATTGATATGGAAATCTTGATGAGTGCAGCTTTATCATTAACTCTTCATCGCGGAGGCAGTGAATGTGAAAGATACAAGGTGTTTTTGTTTGTTATTTGAAAGATATTTTTTTGTATTTCCACTTTTTCTAGATAGTGAAAGCTGAAGAGAGGCAGGAATGTCTGCTCTCTCTACAGCTGTCACTGGAGGAGAACATGGCCTGCTGTGGTAAAGACTTAGACCTGCTAGTTGGTACATGCTCTGTTGGTGCCTGATGTTTTGTTGGGGTGGTGTAGCTCCTCCACGGCCTTATATCTCTTTTTCTGTAGCGCTTTACCTTCATATCTCTTTTCATCTGTCCTGGATTCATCATCTCCTTCACCTCAACAGCCCCTGTAACGAAGAAAAGAAAGAGCTGTCTTCCATCTGTTTACCTCATTTTACACATTATGCAGACTTCTCTTATTTCACTGCACGAAGCTCTGAAGCTGATGTGCCCTGCAGAATTTTTTTTAATTTTTTTATTACGTTTTTTTTAAGCTCAGCTTCCTCAACATGCCTCGGTAACCTTACATGATGGTGATGATGATGATGATGATGGTGACGCTGATGGTGATGAAACAGGGTTGTGTCTGACAGAGAGAGTGATGCATGCTTTTACAAGCAGCAGGCCAGAGTACTGCACCACTCTGCTATCTGTCTACCAAATAAACTCATAAATCACTAACGATTGATTCAGAACTCTGTTGCCCAGCTGCTCACTTAAACCAGATGGAGAGAACACATTAAACCTATTTTAAAGCTCTTGCATTGTCTCTATTCTAATTCTTCTGCTTGGTCGTGCAGCAGCCTCGACTGACATGCTGCAATGTCCAAACCAGGATGTTCCCTCAGGTCAGGTCTGACAGGACTACTTTTGTTGAGGCAGCTTTTAGTTTTTTGATGCTCCAAACAATCAGCCTGAGGAATGTCTTTGGGTTTGGACAAAAAAAGACATTTGATTTTGTGATGATGTCACCCAGGGCTTTGAGAAACAGTGATCAACGTTTTTCAATATTTATGTCATTTTACTGATCAAACCACTTCTTTATGCAGAAAATGATCATTGATAATAAAAATAATTGTTAGTTGCAGCTCTGTGATCTGTTTCACAAAGTGTCTATCTCTGACATCCTGGGTCATTTCCAACCCATTGTAACTGCATGTTAAGCAGTAGAATATTAATGACTTTGTGGCCTACAGACGATAAACTGTCTGTGCAAATCAGCTCCGAATCTTCTATAGTGAAATGTAAAATAATCAAAGCTCTGCAGCGTCATGGGTCAGAAAAAATGTTCATCTGCATCTTTGTAACAACTGACCATGCGGCTGGCTGCAAACAGCGAAGCAGTACAGAACTGACAAATGAAAACTTTAGTAACATGATCTATACAAAACTACACTCATCGATTCCTCAGTGATTAGTTTTCACTTAAAACTCTGTTAGCTTCTGCTGAAAACGTCCCTACATGTCATCGAAATAGAAATCCAGACAAAAAAAAAAATACTATTTTAGCTCACGCTGCTTCAGAACTCTGAGTAGGGCTGTGCAATTAATCGAATTTTGATCACGATTTTTGTTGTCAAACTATCTCAAAAATCATATAATTGAGTTAAAACGATTTATTTTCCACTTCACGCTGACTAACAGGATAGCCCATACTCCCTTACGCAGCTGAAGAGTGAAGAGGTGTGTCGTTTGGTGTTCAAAAACAGTGAGTGAGATTGAAAGCGAATGAGAAGAATCCGACGAGAAGCAGCAGCACATGAGATTTGCTACAAGGTAATAGCTGCTCCTCTTGGTAACACTACAAATTTATTCAACCATCTTAAACAAAAGCACAAAGTCACTCACGACGAATTAATAAAGAAACAAAAAGACAAAGCCAGTGCCACAACCAGCAAGACGTCAACGTAAACTCAGTCATCGATCACAGACACATTGTTTAATGCGACTCCTTATCCGACAAGTTCGGAGAGGCACAAGACATTAGGCTACGTTTACACATAGCCGGGTATGTTGAGAATCAAATATTTCCCTCCCTCTGTTTTCCAAAATAACATCATGCACATAGCATCGTTATCAAAAAAGTTTTCGTTTACATCAACCTGCATAAATACGCCATCGAGCACCATCATAACTATGCCAAGCCTATGGGCGGCTGCTTCCATGGTCATCGTCATAGCAAAAGGTAAACATTGGTCTCACTTTTGGCGCATCAGCTGCCTAAAACTCGATTCATTTTCAGAGGCAAATTCACCGTTTGCGTGTAAAAGGTAGGTACAAACGAAGGGAAATGTAAACAAACCAACATGGCAACTACTGCAAACGAACTACACAGCTGCTGAATGATTGGCTGTTTGCCTGTTACTGGTGACGTCCGTGGCTGTTTCCGCACGCTGGGTGCGCCCGTCTGTTAGCTGATTGGCTGTTCGTTGTTTCTGCCGGCAACTACGAACTCCATATGACAGCTCCGCTTCGATAGAAACTCGCTTCAAAACAAACAACAAGCTAAAGTTCTATACACAGACATATATACATAGACATAAGTAGACATATATACATAGACATATATATAGACAGACATATATACATAGACATAAGTAGACATATATACATTGACATATATACATAGACGCCTCATTGAACAGGTTGGTCCGTTGCTGGATTACGTTAACGCGTCCGCCATATTGGATGTGGCAGATCTGCCCGTAAACTAATAAAAGGAAATGGACTGAACTTCATAAAGCGCCTTTCTACAAAGTTCTTTAAGTTAATGTCTCTTATACACCCATTCACACACACACTAATATATCTGGGAAACAAACAGGCACCAAAAACAACGTATGTAACTTTTAAAGTGATGTTTATAAATGTTTACTCCTTATGTAAGCACCAAACCAACGTATGTATTTTTCTAATGCTGAGTGTTTACAGCTACACGGGGGGCATTGATGAACATACATATCTATACAGCTATACAATTGCAGTCTGTGTGTGTGTGTGTGTGTGTGTGTGTGTGTGTGTGTGTGTGTGTACGTTAAAAACCTTGGAAAAGAATACACTTGCACAGCTTTTTCCGTGTGTTGCCAATCTGCAACCTAAGGGTTGCGCTCCACATAATACCCAGAACCGTGATACTTTGTCTGGTATAGTATCGTCGTTACTCATTTTGGTATTGTTGTTTGAATAGAGATCAGCATGAGCTAATCATTTCACATATTTGAAATTTAGAAAGAAAGTTGAAATAGCCATATAAAAATCTGCTGAAGCTCATACTGCTGCAGCCCCCCACTCCTCCTAATGGGAGGAAAATTACTTGTGCATATAGAGTAAGGAGATGTGGTAACAAGATAACGATCAATCATCACAACGGTTATCGAACACAAATCAAATGAAACTTCTTTGTGTCATTATATTTTGTGGCGTAAATTGCGAGTCAGACTCAGATTTAGAAGTTGGTACATGAAATAAACAAAGTGAGAACACACACAGGTAGATGATCAGAGTTTAGTCTGTGAATCCACCTGGATAGTCTCTGCTTCAGAGACATTTTAGGCTGTCTGTGGAGGTTTGACCCAGTGACTGATTGGCGACCGAAGTGTGAGGGAAAGAGCTCCTTACTGCCCGGTGTATCTGCTCTGCCTTCCGCCATGTTTGTCAATGTGCGCGTTGGGCTGCGAGTGTGTCGCGCACATACATATCATACATACATGTCATCAATGGGAATTTATCGTTTATATCGTGGGATGACATATTCTTACTGTGGGGAATGTTTTTGAGGATATATCGTAAATGACGAGATATCGCACATTCCTAGTTGAAGTACTTTGAATGTGATATCATAAAACCATATTTATTAGGGATGCACCGAAAATTCGGCCACCGAAAATTTTCTGCCGAAAATGGCCCAAAAGACCCACATCACTGAAACAACATGGCCGAAACAGAATTGTGATGATGCAAGCAGGAAGTGCAGCCAGCATCTGGATAAGAGTCAACATGTCTGCGTTGTGGATGTATTTCAAAATCTTGTAGCAGACGTTATTCTGTTAATTGCGGCACTGAGGCGTCTTTTAAGTAGGGATGCACCGAATATTCGGCAACCGAAAGTATTCAGCCGAATATTGCAAAAAATGCCACATTCGGCTTTCGGTGAAGTGGCCGAATAGTAGCGTGACGCAATTGATGCAATGAAACAACGTGCGCGGTGATCTGGCCAGGGTTGCTGATTCTTTTCTCATTCACACACAATAAACCCACGATGCAGGATATAGGAAAAACACAGGCAAGAAATACATCATACACTGCTCTGTCTCACACATGCGAGGTGCGTTCAATGACCATCGGAATGACTACGATGTTTTCATGAACGTGGGAAAAATGGTAATTCACCGGAAATATACAAAAACTAAATAGTATTTCTTTCAAGAACAAATTAACAGTGATTAAAACAACATGGGCTTTCTAACAATATAAATGAAATGATAATTATACTAACTGGAAATTCTACTGGAATATTTGAAGGATATTAAATAAACATTTACTTTCTTTGAAAAAACATGTCTATAAATTTATTCTAGGCTATTCATGCAATAGTAAAAAAAATAGTGAAAAATTTAACAACCGCATTTCATATTCGGTTTCGGTTTTGGTATTCAGCCAACCATTTAATTTTTATTCGGTTTCGGCCGAAAATGTTCATTTCCGTGCATCCTTAATATTTATACAGCTCTTCCAATAAATTCTGACGGTTTTGAAAGTCAGTGAATATATTCCAGGTAAATGTGTAGTCAGTGCAGAAGCATCACTGCTCATGTTTGGGACGTATGAAGGGCTTTCCTCAGATGTCCTGTGATTTGTTGTGGAAACTCGGCTATTGATATCATCCAATCCAGAGCGTCGCAAAACACACTGATGTGAGTGTAGTGAAAGTGTCTCCTTGGCTTCAGGCTCCCATCTATCATCCTCCCAGTCATCCCCTTCACACTCCCCTCTGTCTTTCTATTGAATAAATGATGATTATGTGATACTGCACTAACAGCCTGTGCTGACACTGATACTACACACACACACACACACAGACAACACACATACGCACACACACAACTTCCATCTCTTTTCAATCTCCACGCTGTCCTTGAAGCACAAACTCATTCCCTCTGAGTGTGAGCATGTTTGGGTTTCTGTGCATTTCTGCTGGCATGTAGGGTTTACGTGTGTGTGTGTGTGTGTGTGTGTGTGTGTGTGTGTGTGTGTGTTTGAGAGAGAGACAGAGGGAGAGAAAGAGAGTCATGGTTCAGGAATGTTATGTATGGTTTGCTACAGTGGAGCCTCTCACTGCAATAACACCTGGGGCCCCATGGGAGATGAAGTTCTCTTGTTTGATATGGCTGCTCAGATGTGTGTGAAATGGAGTGAGTCTTTTATCCAGCAGGGTGTCTGTGCTCTTTAAGAGGAGACACTCCAGGTGAACACGGTATAAACATGAACTAACAGACATCACCATGAAACTTCCTCAGTTGATTACTGACATTACGACAAGTGTTCTGTGATCTGTTTCACAAAGTGTCTATCTCTGACATCCTGGGTCATTTCCAACCCATTGTAACTGCATGTTAATCAGTAGAATATTAATGACTTTGTGGCCTACAGACGATGAGCTGTCTGCAAATCAGCTGATCAGCCGAATCTTCTATAGTGAAATATAAAATATTCAAAGCTCAAAACTACACTAATCGATTCCTCAGTGGTTAGTTTTCACTTAAAACTCTGTTAGCTTCTGCTGAAAACGTCCCTACAAATTTAAGCTCACGGTCTCTGCTTCAGAACTCTGAGTTCAGTATTTTTCTTTAAATCCAGTTTGTTGTTTGAATAGAGATCAGCATGAGCTAATCATTTCACATATTTGAAATTCAGAAAGAAAGTTGAAATAGCCATATAAAAATCTGCTTAAGCTCATACTGCTGCAGCCCCCCACTCCTCCTAATGGTAGGAAAATTACTTGTGCATATAGAGTAAGGAGATGTGGTAACAAGATAACGATCAATCATCACAACGGTCATCGAACACAAATCAAATGAAATGTTTAAATATGCAAATGATTTAAAATGATAAATAATATTGATTATATGTATTTCAGACATTTCCAGAGCAGAAATGTGAACATTAAAATCCAGGCTCAAAATCAATGTTGACAGATTAGAGTTAAAAGCTTTTTACGAGGGAATTTTAGATTTATTTCCCTCAATAAATCACACAACAGTCACAAAAATCAATTTTCTCCATGTTTGTTTATGAATCAGATGTTTATATTAATCAGGCTCTGAATGACATGAACAAACTCATCTGAAGAAAACAGCCTTTAAAGATATGGACTGTAAAATTCAGACTTTTGGAGACACTACAGGTAAATACGGTAAATTTTATATCACCAAGACAATTATTAATTTTATTGCAGGTTGTCTGACATGTTAAATTTGCAAATAAATATGCAAATTATCTAATGCTGACTTTTGGTGAAATAAAACAACAAAACTGACAGAAGCAAAACTGTCTCCTAATCTGTGTGTGTGTTTCACACTGTTTCAAGCCTTAGAATTGGTATGGACGGGGTAAATGACAGCCCATGTGACTGACAGCTGTAATAATACAGTGTTGTCAGACTGCACATACTCACCATTATGTTGTCGCTTGGTATGGTTGCCATTTTTTGGTTACCATGCCGCCAGAGTTTGCCATCAGCCATCACTACACTGAAAGCAGCGTCTTATCAACTTCAAACAAAAGCTGCACATTGATTGGACTGAGTAACTGCTACTGGTGTGAGTCTAGTGATTGCATTGTCAGTTTGAACATCAGCTCTGTTGAGTTGATCTCAATAATCTGTTAAATACTTGATGAAATGGTGACAAAGATATTTGGCATAAACATAAACAAGTCATAAACATTGTTTTTGGTCCTGGTACATTACAAAGTATAGTATATGTATATCAAATGTATTAAACAATTAAGTAAAGTCCATGTTTCTCACAGTGTCACAGAAGCACAGAAGATTTTTTTAGATGGAGGGAATAGAGTGTTGGAGCACTTCCAGGGATTTATGTGCTCTCTCTAGAAAGGTCAGACTTTATTACTGCCGCCAAGTAAATACAGTGCACAGTGTCACAGCTATTGTATGCAGTACTTGGAACAACCCAATGTGAAAACAAACCATCATGCTTTTTTTGGAATCCAAACAGATAAATGTGTGTATATTTTCCCTGGGAATCCACCTATATACTCTGTTCAGAGGGAAGCTGAAGCTGAGCAATCACCTCCTTCTATAAAGTGGACAGGCACTTCAATTGCACTTGAGTAAGCACAAGAATGAGTCAGTTAAATATGAGCAGTGAAATCTAAAGTGTATGCCTGCACTGTGCTGTGCTCAAAAATAAGCCTGACTTTTAATATTTGGTCCTAGACATCCTTCAAAGGTCTTCCAAAGCTGACAGCTTTGCAAGACGGTGAAGTGACCTTACACATGCATGTGTGTGTGTGTTCAGGTACCTGCATGTAAAATGATGAAATATGACTAAGTAAGTTTAGATGGAGTACTGGATGTATGTGTTTTAAGAGTTATCAGACAGCAAAACACTGCACAGCTGTTACTAATACTGCGAGAAAACATTTTACACCTCGCCAAACTCATCCTTTTATTATCCACCCTGACAGTTGTGAGGCAAAAGGTATGTTTAAGCTACTAATCTACACACTAATCTACCTGGAATGTTTGTGTGTGTGACAAATACAAGCAGTGACCCGGCTTCACCTTTTTTTTGTCTTTTTTTTGGATTGGTGCCCCCACTGCAGCGATGGAATGGTACCTTCCTAGGATGCTGTATTATTATTATTATTATTATTATTATTATTATTATTATTACACGTCATATCACAATGACCTTTTCACGTTCCTGCTGGGGGTGAGAATCGTTCACCATTGGGCTCAATGGTTTGAAGTTAAAACCATGGAAAACGCTTTTTAGATGCAGTAGTGGAAAAATATGGAATCATGGTTAAACTGTTTTGAATTATCAGCAGTGACTTTGAATCAGTTGATCACTCCGTACAGTACAGGGTTAAGTCCAGTAGTCGTGAGTTATGATTGAAAACCTGGCAGTTATCTTTCATTGCTTTGTTACAGCTAAGATTTCTCCGATCTTTTACTTTGATAGCATAATTAACATAATTCTGCATGATGAGGTGCCTCACATAACAGATTGTATACAAGCCTGCATATAGATGGATTTCTTCCCCCCAGTTCTCCAGCTCTGCTTTGATGTTTGGAAATCTCCCACTGGCTCTGTTTCAGGAACTCTCCAACTTGGAATGGGCGGAGGTTCAATGTAGAAGTTTGGAGCCAAAGCTGAAATGATTAGGCTTGAATTAGAGCTAAAGAATTGTCCTGTCAGCCATTTTTAATATAATGGGACAGGACTGCCCTTATCGGCTTTGTTCTGCACATCAGTGCAGTGTTACTCTTTGTGAAGGCTTCTCAGTTTGACAGAAAATGGCATGGATTTGTGAATTGATTCAGGGATGAATGTAAGTATTTTCATTGAATTAGGACTTCTAATGTTTCATCTTTGCGAGTCACATGTTCTGTGGACCACGTCAGACCTTGTTATTCAGATAACTATGATTTCACCAAGTGCAGTTCATGAATCGGTCTCTGTTGTAGGTTGTCTTTCTCGTGCTCTGCATATTTCTGCAGTGCATCATGTTAGGGTTGACTGCTTTAGCCAGGACACTAAATTGATCTTTATCCAGAATCAAAGGGAAAGGGACATAGCTGTGACAGATTAGGCCTCTGTTGAAAGTCCAACTTCTAAGTGTTGCATATTGGAACAATGTTGCTTTCAGATCGGTGTAACTGTATCACAGCTCAGAAGGTGGAATTTCTCATGTTCAAACCACTACTATTTCAAATTAGACCCATGCTGACATTTTTGACAGAGACTTTTTAAAGAATTTCTTTTTACAGTTATACAGTCCGACATTTCACAGCTAAATGACCTCAAATATATTTTTGTACCACAATTTCTTGTGACTCCTCAACATATACTGTACTCCTGATGTTAAATGAAGTGTTGTTATGTAGCGTTTTTCAACCACTAAAAGCACTTTTTTACATTACGAATCTGTTTGCACATTCACATATTCATACACTGACAGCAGAGGCTGCTAGGTGGCAACTGCTCATCACACACAGAGCCTTCGGGAGCAATTTGAAGTTAAATATATTGCCCAGGGACACTTTATCATGCAGACTAGAGCAGCCTGGAATCGAACCTGATTAGGAGACAACCCGCTCTACCTCCTGAGCACCAGCCGCCAGTCATACCATATTACAACCAACTTCTCAAAATAATCTAAAGCACAGTCTTTCATTTTAACCCATCAGTGGCTATACATGCATACATACATACATACATACATACATACATAAAATACAGTGAGGTCTGAACATGTTTGAAGACAGTGAGGTCTAACATAACACATTGAGATGTTGTACTGGAATCTGTCATTTTGCACCAAAATCAGCGGGATTCTTCTTTGGGACTGTGAATGTCTGTACTAAATGTCATGGCAATTCATCCGAAAGCTGCTGAAATATTTTATTCTTAGCTCAAATGAGGCTGCACAAGGAGTGAACCCCTGGCAGTGACTTTCTCCTCACTCAGTACATCACTGCCACTCCTGTTTTCAGCCTTGTGTCCCACTGGACCTGCAGACTGCACACAGAGAGAGGCATTCCCCTCTCCTTGTATCATCAGCACTGATGCAATTCAACAGGCCTCACGCCCAGTCACATGGGGGGAGGAGGAGGAAGACTTTCAAACAGGCTTCCCATTGAACACGTGTAGCTGCTTTTAGATATGATGTGGAGCCATATTTACCTGATGACAGCCTTTTATCATTGCAATCACAGCAGGAGTGTGGTCAGACCGATACACATGCTTCTACTAGTAAATAAGTGAAATGGTGAGTGCTCACTGAAAGCATTGATAGTGACAAGTGAATGGTGTCTGCGAGTCAGATAGCAGCGTGATCTTTCTTTTCTTTCACTGTGTGTTTGAACCTTCTAGACCCAGCCAATCCCAGTAAGCTAGAGTTCTCCAGAGCTGGTTCTCATTTAGAGAAAAGAGCACACATGCTGACTCACTTCGACCCACACATTTGGGTGTATACACACATATACACACACACAAATGCTGGCGAGCAGTGGGGGAAATCCTTTTGTACCACCATGCTGTGTCTTTTTACGGTCACATTCACATAAATCAGGGCTGTGAACACACAATCCCTCTGTCGCCCAGGATATCACCCTGACTGTCACACACATGTGCACTGACAAGTGAAACAAGTGTTCACAACACAGAGTCTAGTGTTGTTGTTGATGATTTGTTTGAATATAGTTGAAGTTTGGGTTGTGTAGCATATGGTCAGCAAGGGCAGATGTTCTGTCAATGGGTTTATCACCCTGTAGTCTGACCGGCTGGCTGGCAGTGCGTTTTATGGGCCCTGTGAAGACAGAGGGTGGGTTCACTGGAGGTTGGGCCCAGAAGGAGACAGAGTCAAGCAGAGAGCAGGACAGTGAAAAAGGAAAAACTTTCCTCATGTAGATCAGCTGCCTGACTTAAAGTCTCATCAACGTGAAGTGGAACGATTTGATTTTGATCAAATAATTTGTATTCCTTTTCTTGTAGAGTGCCACAGAGATGAAAATGTTCTGATTGGCTGCAGTTCAGCTTGATATACTGTGGCCCCATCATCAGCTCAATGATCAACTGATCCAGAGTAAGTGGTGGCTTGATTACTCAGCCAGAGACATCAGTCACTGTGCTGGCTGGAGGTGCAGCAGGGAGGGGAAAGGTGATGAGAGAACCATGGAGTCAGACTGTATGAAAAAGTGTTGTATTTCATTCAGATGTGTTTCAGCACTGTGTTTTTAGAATTGACTCAATTACATTGTATTTGCAATTTTAAAGCATCTCCAACTAGGAATGTGCGATATCTCGTCATTTGCGATATATCCTCAAAACATTCCCCACAGTAGGAATATGTCATCCCACGATATAAACGATAAATTCCCATTGGATGACATGTATGTATGATATGTATGTGCGCGAACACACACCGCAGCCCAACAGGCACATTGACAAACATGGCGGAAGGCAGAGCAGATACACCGGGCAGTAAGGAGCTCTTTCTCCCTCGCACTTCGGTCGCCAATCAGACACTGGGTCAAACCTCCACAGACAGCCTGAAATGTCTCTGACGCAGAGACTATCCAGGTGGATTCACAGACTAAACTCCAAACATCTACCTGTGTGTGTTTCTCACTTTGTTTATTTCATGTACCAGCTTCTAAATCTGAGTCTGACTCGCAATTTACGCCACAAAATATAATGACACGAAGAAGTTTAATTAGATTTGTGGTCCGATGATAGACAGCGAGTGAGCGGGAGAACGAGAGAAAAAGAGAGGGAGAGAGACAGACAACAGTAACAGAGAGCGAGCGGCGGCCTCGATAAAGCTGTTATTAATCAGAGAAATAAAAAGTTATTTCCTGATTGTTTCACAGCGGTTACATTCAGCAGGTATAGACACGCCCACCACCACCTAGCCTTTATTAATGTTTTGGTGATAGATTCATAGTCAAAAAGATTAGGCTGAATTGGTGTTTATTTATCGTCATTTTTATTGTTACTGTGATAAATACCAGAAATGATCGGGATATTGCATATCCCTAATCTCCTGAGACCTGCATTGAAATGTAAGAAACACGTTGCACAGAATGTTATTCTCTTGTGGGGGTCATGGGGTCAATCATTTCCAGTACTACAGTCTGTCTTTTGCAGGTCTCCCAGAGGGAGTCCGAGATCCACTTAATGCTGCTCGAAATTGGCTTCTTCCTCACACCAGTGCTGGAAATGAGAAGAACAATGGGTTAAATGTGTATTTAGAAATGAACATATAGTTTTAAATTCAGACTCTGAAACAACAAGAAGAAGAAAAGAGAAATGATATTTTCATAAATGTGATCACTTACCTCCCTGACTGCCATGTTGGCCGCACTCCCTGACATTTTTAAAGACAGAAGATGTGCTCTGTTGGCCACACACCTATGTGTGTTACATCACCACAGAGTGCTTTTCACAGGACATTAGGACTCAAATATGCTGCATGCATAGAGTTTCAAATAAAGGCCTCAGTCTCCCACAGAGGACAAATATAAATGCAGTTTCTCGGGGGTTAAAGCAACCAGTGTCTTTGGTTAGAAAACACAACGATGCCAACTGCTGCTGATGAAAATTACACAGGGAATTATTCAATTCCTCAAATCTGCAGACATCCTGGTTACAGTGTTAACACGGTGATGATGGTAAGAATTGAGAAATGAAGCACACAATTCCAAACATTCTGTCGTCTCAGCCTCTCAGCAGTGTTTACAGCTTTTCTCCAAGCTAATCTTTTCAAGATGTCATCATGAGTGCTGGGAAATCTTTTTTTTTTCACATTCTTGTTAAGGTTTATGGAATAAAAAGCTTAATTAAAATAAAATCCTGACCCCAAGGTTGCTGCTCTTAATTCCATTAAATTGCTGTCTGCATAGTGTGATATGTTCGCTGTTGTTTAATGTTTCTGGAGGAGCTACAGTTTGAATGAACTCATCTTTTTTAAGATTTCATCATGTATCAGTGGAAGTGATGGCATAGTGTTACAAGCAGCAATATTATGCCATGACTTTTATTTTGATGAGGCCTTACAGTGAATAATTCATCAGAGTTCAGTGAGCTTAAACCATGCTGATACAAACAGCTTATACGCACTTGTCTCTATACAAGCAGTTGTACAGAATAATAACTGGAGTACACCTCTGTGCACTGATGAGTTTTATTTTTGCCTGCCCTATTTCCACACAGATGCTGGTGGTGCTAGATGGAGTTGCTGCACCAGCATCTTTGCAGACATAAAGATAGCCATGCTGGAAGTGAAATGTGGGAAAAAGAAGACACACACACACACACATGCACTAGGGCACTGGAGTGGGGGAAAAACAGGAGTTCCAGTGCAGGTTAGTGCAGGCTAACAGTGAATGACACTGTGTTTTACACATTCCTACATGGATGTGTATAAATCTCACCGTGCTCGGTCCTGTCAGTTACCACCAACACCAAACACCAAAACATGCTAACACACCCCTCCCTTCATCTGCTGCTCTGT
>JAFMOB010000310.1:60649-190136 GCA_018985215.1 Larimichthys polyactis | reverse complement strand
CACACACACACCGACCTCAACTTATAGGCTCAACATTTAAACATTACACCAACACAATACAGACACATCTGTTGGATACTGCTGCATGGATCTACACTCTTCTGCTGACGGTGCTGTCTGAAGCGTCACTGTTTCTACCAAACAGTCCATTCAACAGAGCTGAGCACGTTGTAAACAGCTGCCCATTCTCGCCAGAGACTGAGAAAAGTACAGTTTGTTGTTGGTGTGTGTGTGTGTGTGTGTGTGTGTGTTGTGTGTGTGTGTGTGTGGTGGGTGTGTGTGTGTGTGTGTGTGTGTGTGTGTGGGTGTGTGACTGAGCAGATGTTTCAGATAATTGCGATGGAGTGCATAATGGTGAGGCTGAGTCAGAATTTGTAGCACCACTTTTTCTCTTTTTTAAAGGAGAACAGCAGACAGAGGCACTCACACACACACTGATGCATAACACGTATAAACACAAACCTTCATTAACGCAGAGCAGTTTAAAAGTGTGTGTGTGGTGTGTGTGTGGTGTGTGAGAGAGAGGTGAAGAAGGAGGAATGCTGACCATGAGTTCAACCCTGAGTTAGACAAAAGTTAGACACCGAAGCACATCTCCATTGTTATGGAATTTTCTATCCTTAGGTTACACGAGGTCACGCGTGGGCCTTGAGGTCCTCAGCATTATTATTTGTTTGGCTTTGACTGGGTGCCACCACATCTCAACACTGTGGTGTCCAGGGTCGAAGAGACCTCTTGCTGCCTTCTAGACATAATAGATAGCTTGTTGTTGACGTTCCAATCTGTGTAAACAGACATCTGTGTCTCCAGACTAGAATGTGCTGACAATAACACCTCCATGGGTAAAGACATTCTCTAATTTTGGCCGTGTAGTATTTGTGGTGTTAACTTGGGGTTTAAAGTCGATCCACCAGGATGAGTTGGCAGAATTGACTCAGGCACTTCTGATGAACTTTGAGAGTGTCTCTGATTCTCCTTGATCAAGCGTCAATAAATAATACAGCATAAGACATCAGAGGCTCCTGAACACTTTCTTCCTCCTGACCTCACCATTGACCTTCGACTTCAGCAATTTCTCCACAACATCTACCTCCCCCTTCCACTCCACCGCATTTATATTTGCAATACGATCGCACTAACATGCTGTCGAAAGGAACAGGAGCCCAAAAAATGCAAGAGGTCATAAAGGTGGGAGCTTGTTGTTTCAGTTACAGGTGAAATGAAAGCCAGAAGTCCAGTTTGAGTGATTCAGCTGAAATGCTTACCAGACCAAAGAGGACTGTTATAAATGAACTTTGCTCCTTACAATGGCATAGTGCACTAGACTGTCTTAAAAGTCCAGTGATTTAGTGATTTAGTGATTTAGTGAGACTAAGCACTGGCCCTAGATAGAGCTTATTGCATTTTCTGCACGTTTTGTGGCCACCGTAGTTTCTCCTTCATGCTACAGGAAGGAGAGAGTGAGACAAGGCACGATGCAATCCACAACTACACCACTGGATGTCGGTAAATCGTCAAACTGCTGCTTTAATCTTGTAGCAAGTGAAAAACTGAGATCTTTTTTTAATGATGGCTCATCAGGCAGCCTGACCTTAAAATTCCCTTTGCCCTCTTGTGTGGTATTTTTTTGTTTTTGTGCATCTTTGTATATTGGTACATCAGTGGAAACTGATGAGAACTGCCATCTCAGTCTGTTTCTGGACACTTCACTCCACTGACACTGTGGTAACTTTGAATATAAATAATAGAGCATGTCAAAAAATGGAATTTGATCAGGTTTGTTGAGTGTTGTGAGGGGATGGAGGCACAAACATGGAGGTTTGTATTTGAAATTGACCAGGCACACTCTCGGATTCTCATGAAGCTGAAGATAAGTCAAACTGACTTTAGAGTGGATGTTCGCTGTTCGCTTCATGTAGATGTGTTTATGAGCAGCTGTACGCGTGGCTGTGCTGCTGTTTAGATGTGCTCTAACAACAGGTTGTGTGAACCAGTATGTTTGTAGACACCTCCCTGTTCTCCACCCCCCCACACTCACACTGGGCCTCAGCAAAGTTACAGTGTTATATTTTGTGTGGCTCCTCCGAAAAAGCCAATTTACACCTCAGCAAACGATTCCGAGAGAGGCAGAGAGGAGAAGAAGAGGCAGAAAAACAACGAGGAACGGTGCTGAAATGATAACGGCTGTGTTCCACGTGTCCTCCGTGCCCACGCGTTCACATGCCGCAACAATGATTAGAAAAAACAAAGTGATGCCAGAAAAATAAAAAATGAAATCAAAGAAATGTTCACGATCACACACCCACATGCTTAATCTTGTTTTCTCCTCCCACTCCCTCCATCACACAGCCAGCACTCAAAAAGTACAAACGAACACTTTCATTCCAGCTCGACTGAAAACATCAGCAGCCCGGGAGGCTGGTCCCAGTTCACTTCAGTTCACTACCAGAGCCTGGACCATCACATTTTCCCATCACTGATATGAGCGGTTTGGGAATGAATACCCAGCTTTGTCCCATGTTTCCCATAAAATTATTTTATGAATGTAATTATTTTATTCATGTCTTTGTTTATTTAGCAGGGACAATTGTGCAAAGATATAGCTAAATGCTTATTCTCATCTGAAGCCTCTGGGCAGAAGCCGATGCACAGGTTACAGAGATAAAAGATCAGAAGTAGTAAATCAAATCCTTACACTTACACACACAAACACACACACACACACACACACACACACACACACACACACACACACACACACACACACACACAGACGTGAAAAACTGAGAAACAAAACAAAAAAATAACAACTACCCTGAAACAGATTCAGATTCCCACGAGGGAGCACGCACACCATCTGTAATCCCAAAGCCATTACACATCACAAGTAATGAATAGTTCTTCAGGGGGATCAGCAGGTGCTACCAGGTACGACACAAGCGGCTGTGTTTGGTACACTCACAGGGTGCAGATATGAAATATATGAGTTTAGCTTCATGTCATGTGGCTGCAAGGACATAATTAATTAAAGCTGCAAGCAGGCCCTCGCACATGTGCGCACGTCGAAATGACCGCAAGAAGTTTCAGACAGCTCTGAGAAGGTGCTTCCTGCCGATTTCTTCTTTGAATCTTTTTATGGATCGCCACGCCCGCACAGTTTCGCCAAAATTAATCATTTTGATAACTTATACTCAGGAAGTCTATATGAACACACCTACCAAGTTTAAAGTCAATGAGGTCAAATCCCTATGAGGAATTTGTTCAAATGAGACCCCTGGAAATTACCCCAAAAACACGAAAAGTCCAAAAAATTGGACGCCGTACGCTTCACTGTAGCCCGGGTCACCAAGAGACTTTTTTGTGCGTCTGTGCATGTTACACACCCCCTTCAAATTTCGTACACGTGGATGAAACCGTGGCGAGGGGCCCCTCCGAAAACACACACCTAGGTGGCGCTGTCGAGCCATATGCGTACGTCCATGTGCGAGACCCCTGAAATGTGTAATTTCACGCCTGACTTTGCGGGGGGAGGTGAATTTTCATGAGTTTTCGAGGGGATATGGGCCGTCGAAAATGCGATTTACTTTTAAACGTCGTTCAGCGTGCCGTGCTCGGGCCCTAATAACATGTGAACACCAAATAGAAATAAACTGATTGGAAAGCGTCCAGTGATTTTGGTGCCTCCGGTTTCAGTCTCTGTCAGTGTTCCCCGGTGCAGCTAACAAACTGAGCTAACATTACTAACAGCAGCTACAGTTGGCAGCAGTTTACTTCACTGTCCTTCAGGAAAGTCTGGAAAACACAGAGAGTTGATGCAGAGCAGGCGAAGGACATCAACCAGAAATGTTTTTCTCCATAAAATATGATCCATAATGACAACATTGATTATGCCTCTGTTCCAGTTAAGTGCGGAATCTACTCCCAGAGTTAAGATAGATACAAACAAGATGTGTGAGTTTTAAACGCTCCGACGTGTGCTGACTGGTTTGTTATTTATTTGCGGGGAATGATCCGTTTCCAGACTTAAATCTCCCACTGAAAAACTGACCTGGAGTGATGCAGCCCCGGCTTTTTGCGAGGAAAGGTAAATGTCAGGCTGGAAATAGAATAATGCTTAATGCTTCAGCGGCGCTCCAGGCCATTGATCCGCTCCACAACATTTATTTTCGACACTCGTCATCATCATTTCTGCCATTTAGAACTGTCAAAAGTTCAATATGTAAAACTCAGGCACAAGTTATTGGACTCAAACTGATAAATAGCCCCAGGCTATCCGTCTGTGTCTCAGCCATCTCTGAGCTCTCTGCTGCTGCCAACAACAAAAACAACACACCCTCCCTGTTTGTGCATAAACTCGGGGGCACGGGAATAGACTTGATTATCACTGCATGTTCAAACGCTCGATGTTGCTGCAAAGTGGCACGCAGGCAGGAATTAATGAAATGGATTACAGTCAGGGGAAGAGTGACATGAGCTCTGAGGAGCAGCCTCGGGCTCACAGAAATAGGATTTCCACCCTGGATGGCCAAAACAACCCTGTGATGTCAGAGAGCCCGAAGCAAAAACAGAGAGGACAGAAGAGTGGGTAGAGCGGGTGGTGGGGGTGGGCTATAATGGACTGATCTTCTGATGCAGACGGGCAGGAGGGAAACGCCAGCAGCTCAGGCAGAGATCTGAAAATAAATCCCGGACTTTACGGTTCTAAATTCACGGCAGAAGACATGCGAACATGACTATTTTGGTGTGTGAAGTGGAGTCGAGAAGAGACAGCCACGAGAGGACACGTCACGTCATGTTAACGCTGACTTTTAGCTGCTGCGGGCACTGAGGGGGATTTTTCCAGGAGATGAAGACAAAGGTCATTTGAATCACACAGGACATCAGAGAAGGCTGACCTGTGTACATATGTGCGTTCACACTAGCATGCGTGTCAAGTGTAATGTGTGTTTGTGTGACAGCGTGAAGGGGCCCAGTCAGTACCTCGCAGGATGCAGGCTGAGACTTTCCCTTGGCTTGAGTCAGTCCAAACACCTTCCACCGACTGACCACACACTGCTCCAGGCTGTCTCAACACACACACACACACACACACACACACACACACACACACACACACAGCCTTTTCTCTCATGGAAGTGTTCCTAGGAACAGAGATGGTTTCAGTGTGTGATTTTAATGTGTTTAGGCAGGGGGATCCATTCCAAATGGCTATCGGCTATAAAGGAGGAACACACTCACTCACTCAAGAAATAAAAACGATCTCATCATAAAAACATGTCAGCATCTTGCCAGCAAAGATAATGATAAAGACATTAAAGTTATAATACATGCGCAGGTGTGTTTAAAATGATGCACTGCTGAGGGCTGCAAACAAGTCATATTTATAAACGCACTGTGAAGGTTTGAGTGACAGCTGATTACAAAGCTGGTCTTGTTAGGGCCCGAGCACGGCACGCTGGGGCAAGGCCCTATTGGATTTCTAACGCTTAACAATGTTAAAAAATAAATCGCATTTTCGACGGCCTATATCCCCTCGAAAACTCACCTCGTAACTAAAATTACGCATTTTGGGGGTCTCGCACATGGACGTGCAAAAATGGCACAAAAAAGTCTCTTGGTGCCCCGGGCTACAGTGAAGCGTACGGCATCCAATTTTTGTCAAAGTTGGCCTTTTAGTGGTTTTGGGGTAATTTTCAGGGGTCGCATTTGAACGAACTCCTCCTAGGGATTTTACCTGATGTGTTTGAAACTTGTGTTCTTAAGGCCTCGACAATGAAAATGTATCAAAATTGCAACTTTTCATCAGAGGGCGTGGCCGTGACGGTGCGTCAAAATCAACGGTGCCGATTTTTTCGGAAAAAAAAAGAGACTCCATTGACTTTTTGGCTGATTTTCAGGCAAAAGTGTTGGGCTACCATACACTTCCTCAGAGCTGTCTGAAACTTCTTGTGGTTGTTAAGACCAATATTATAAAGACCGATGTTATGCACATTTCGGCTGCATATTATCATTTAGGGGGCAGGGCAAAAACGCTCCATAGCGCCCCCTTGAACTTTTCTTTGAGGCAGCCCCGCCACAGTTTTGGACACAGAGTTATGAAACATCAGCCGAATTGTAGAGCATGGCAAGACCGTGTTTCGGGCTGGTTGAGAAGGGGTCATATTTGAACAAATTCCTCCTAGAGATTTTATCCCATTGACTTCAAACTTGGTAGGTGTGTTCATATAGACGTACTGAGCAAAAGTTATTAAAATTATGAATTTTGGGGAAACTGTGTTGGCGTGGCGATCCATAAAAAGATTTAAAAAAGAAACCGTCAGGAAGCACCTTCTCAGAGCTGTCTGAAACTTCTTGCGGTTATCAAGCTTTGGGTTGTATCATTTGGTTTAAGACAAAGAGCCAAACCCAGATAGCATGGCAACATTGATTCAATGTTCAAATTTAATCAGAATCATCGTTTTTGTTGAGGATGAATATTCAAGGCTAGATAACACTGAATGAATGCTGATAATTCTTTTTCAATGCTGAGGAGAGAAACATTGAATCAATGTTGATTCAATGTTGGCCTGCTTCCTGGGAAGCGATTGTGAGGACATTTAGACATCTTTTAAATTATCTGTGAAACAGTCGGACAGCCACACACACACACACACACACACACACACACACACAGGAAGCTGACGGTTTTTCCAAATTAGCTACCACTTCACTTCAATCAAACTGAAAGTGAGCACAGTCACGCAGGAATGCACACATGCACACAGCTATTATGAGTGTGAATGGCCAAACCTGAACTGTAATCTGTGACAGATGTTTACAATGAACAGTTTGGGTTAAAAATTCACTTTTGTTCTCCCTTCAAAAACATGCTGACCGACCCGATGGTTCGTTTCCAACGCGTCTGACTGACTCATGTTTCATGACCCAGTGAACCGGGTTTAAGCAACCTTGCGGTTTTCCAAGATCTTGCAAGAAATTGCTTTGGTCAGCAGAATTTTGTCAGTTTTTTGTTATATGCACAAGCTTGTACAGACGTTTTCTATGACGCAGTGCATTTTTTTGTGCTGTGGGTTAATGGCAGTCTACCATTCAGCTGAGACTGTCAATGCAGAAAACAGATTAGAATCATGCATGAAATGACTCTTTAAACAGATGACTACACTAAACTCATGCATAAGCCTTCGTAATGTTAAATTAGAACACACAATGTGTTTACTCAATTTAAAGTCTGCGCAGGAAAGGAGGACTGAACAATTAGTCGAGAGGTAATTAGAGACGGCAGATACACTGAATGACTATTGGAGAAAAAGCCATAAATATTAAAAACATTTTCTTGTTTACAATCACTTCATAAACCCCGTCGCGTTCACGTGTTCCCTGTGCTAAGCGTGATTACCTGTAATCTTTTGTTATTCTGGCATCTAAACTGTGAAACAAGCCGTCCGGCTGTGTTAAAGGTTACTAAAATGCTTTGCCATTTAAAAAAAAAAAGATTCCAGACAGTTTTACCTTTCGCTGTGACTGCTTGTTTTTACGTGCCTGGACTTTTTTCATTAGTTTAGCTTGTTTCTTGTTCAGTCACCTTTTGCTTTTAACCTTGTGGAACACTTTGCAACAAAGTGGTTTGAAGTTCTCTAACAGCAAAGTTAACTTTATGTAGTTGCTATTTCAATTTATAATGAAATCCCTTCAAGGGAAGTGAGAGATTTGTGTTTGTTCTTGCCTGGGATTTTGTTACAGCCTCATTGAGGAGCCTACAATGTCCTTCATGCTCACTGTTGATGTTCGGAAACTCTGCAGTTATCTCCGGTGAGAATTTAAAATGGAAACACTGCACTGCGTCTTTAGAGAGCCGTTCAAATATTTGCTTTCAAAACTGGATTTCATAAAAAGATAGAAGATTACATTTTTAAGCTATTTAATGTGTTCACATGCTTTACCTTGCATTTTTTAAAGCAAGCATTGAGTGCTAGCCCCTACCACCTCCATTGTTTTCAGTGTAAACACAGCGGCAGCAGTAAGGAAAAGGAGTTCATGATTGTTTAACTTTTTCACCTTGCTGCCATGGCATTGTGCCATGTTGTGCATAGGATACAGAATACCGCTGTGGCTGTCAGGATCCGCTATCTGTCTGAAACCATCGTCAGTGGCTTTCTGTTTCCTCTGAGCTCCGTGAAACCATGTGCACACCACAAAACAGCCCGTTCTCACTCCCAACTCATGAAATACTGCAGCTCAGTCAGCGGACCTATGCTTCAAACTGCATCATTTCTGAATGTGACCGCTGTCAAAGTAAAAGGTGACAGGAAAAAGTCGGCACATGGAGGAAGTGGGGTAGATAAATGGGTCAAACAAGCACAGGACTCGAAACCAAAACTGTTTTTTCTCTAACCCAGGTGCAACTGTTCTACACCATTGACCACACAGTTGAACGCAGAGCCCTGCTCATCCAAGCCAAGTCCTGTTTGAGCACCCGGGCGCCAATGATCCGATATTTAGATTAGCCGGAAGGCGGAAGAGTCGGGAATGCCACCATAGCGGTATAGCCACATATTCTGAGCTTCACAACATCTCTTCAGTAAACCTGTGGGTGACGTCATACTGTCAGTGATCTGGACACGACATGACACATGACGTACAGCGGCAGTATTTTATGCTTTTGTAGGGCCACTGCTCGAGCAAGCAGTATTTGATGAGTTTTCTGTTTCTGCAACAGTTGCTCATAACAATGTTATGTTGAGCATGCATGAAGAACTAAAGAAACTG
This sequence comes from Larimichthys polyactis, assembly GCA_018985215.1. NCBI lineage: Eukaryota > Metazoa > Chordata > Actinopteri > Sciaenidae > Larimichthys > Larimichthys polyactis. The sequence continues at coordinate 181,370 of JAFMOB010000310.1, read as the reverse complement.
GCCTAAAGTAGGTCAAAGCAGTGGCAGGTGCAGTGTGTGAAGAAGACAGCAGCTGCTGTAGTAGCCCTGAGAGTTCAGAATGAATAATAATAGTTGAAATTATTGTGCACTTGGATTTCTGCCGACTTCATTTGAAATGAATGAATTTGAGATACGTTGTTACGTCTTGCTTAATATTCACCTCGCTTTTTTTTCAGTATCTTTAAAAATCTAATTTTTTAAGCTAAGCATTGACACATTCATGGATGATTAGGAGCCGATGAAGGCAGCGTTAGTTCTTACAGAAGACGCAGAGCTGTGCCAGGGGCACCCCACAGGAGCTGGATCAGAGCGATTTTCTAAGCTCAGGAACCTTCTTTGCTATTTTAGGCAAAAAAAAATCACATCTGTTCAGATTCACAGAGCCAATTCATTGATTTTATTAGTCTGTCGCGCTGTGTTCTGCAAAACACAACGGGGCCATCGTGGAGCACTGTGACATCCTCCATGATGAACACCTTACGCCTCAGTCTCGATTGCATCGTGTACAAACAGATGTTGGACCAACAATCTACCAACATATAAAATATTCAGTTCTCAACGTGTAAAACTGAACAGCAGCACAGATGGAACGAGTCAACGTTTGACGTTTGAAAAAATTGCTGATGATTGTTTTGATGATCGAGCCGAATCAATTAATAAGTTTAATTGTTTCAGCACTAATTACACTAAGCTGTGCGGGCAGTATTTATTTTTGTGCTTAATCCTTAAAGATTTCCATTAAACCAAACTCCAGTATTGATCATTTTAATGACCACACTTTGCAGTGGTTATTTTCTGCATTGGAAGAGCTGATTCCCGAAGCATTAGGACAGTAATTGTATTAACCCTGTAATTCCCAATAGAACTGCTAATTGTTCTTTCTGGTTGTGTATGGATTAAACAGGTTAGTTAGCGACCTTTAGAGATGTTTGTAGGTATACAGATCTGGACAGAGCCAGGCAGGATACTGTATGATCACTCCTCTAACAGCTCTTGTGAGGCAGTCAGACTTGTGTGATCGTGAAATCACAAAATCACGGTTTCAGGCTTCAACCTGTTTGTTTGTCTCCAAACACAGCGTTCAGACCAATCAGCATCCTATAATGAACCACTGGCAGCGACATCATGAGCTTCAGGTTTGGTGTAACACCCGATGTGTGACAATGTGTGCAAGAAGAATCAGTGACATCAGAACTGAGCGTAGCCAGCTTTCAAACATGTTTAAGAACACCGTCAGCAGTTCAAAGTTTGGTTAGTCTGAGAGCTAACTTAAGAAGAACAACTTGAACTGCACTGATTCATTCCAGGCCTGCATAGTAACATACTGTATGTCACTGGATACCTTACCTTGGACCTTGATTTGGTTGGATGTGCAAGTTGGGCACGGCAACAGGGTGAACTCTTCAGCCTGGTGCATGGAGTAGTCGGTACTAGCCACCACCACCCGATCCCCGGACCTCCATCCCTCTGGCTGGTCGGCCAGCTCTAGGATGCTACTGTTGGACAAGATGTCGATGGAAATGGAGGCCTGCGGACGAACTACAGGAGGAGGGCAGTCTGAGTTAGAACTCACAGAATGCAGCAAAGGTGATGCACGTGCTTCTACATTCACACAGCATGACACACAGCAACACCAGTCGACATTTAGAAGGTTAAAGCCCATCCATGGCGACAGTGCACGCAGTAGGGCGGTGATTCTTGAAAATCAGGCCACAACCCAGTACCAGTCCATACAGTGACATTATCCAACAAGAGCAGACATTATACGTGGATGTTCCAAACTCTGTCTGAAGTCTGACTACCCTTCACGAAACCACATACCTCTGTTAAGCAGGTAGTTGATGCAAGAGTCCCAGCGTAGATACCTACGGATCACAGACTTTGATTTATACTTTAACATTGGATTTCACCCACTGAGATCAGAACTGCAGGGCAGACAGATGGATCATGAATCGTACGTGATCGGATCATATTGTGCTTTTTATTCCAAGTACAGTAACTGTGCTCACACTCTTCGATTGACTTAGAGACACAAGTGCCAGTGAGAACACAGTCTGTCACGGATCGTGGCTGCTGCTGCGGTCCTGCACGACATCCACTGCATATATTATTGCTGTACGGTCTATACCTGCTCTGTATGGAAGTGTCTTGAGATGACTTTTACAACACTACTGAGAGTCTTTCCTTCCTTGTTGTCAAACTGGGCCTACACTGTGACTGTCATAAGTATGGAGCAAGCCTTTATTTTCACTTCAAGAAACACTCTAGAACCGGGGTCCCCAAACTTTTTTCAGTGCGGGCCACATCAACTTGCCTTTCTGTGATGGGGGGCCGGGGTCAGTCTATAACCGGAAATGATATCAGTCCCACCAGGATTTCACGGCCTTTTTTGAAATAGTTGCGGCCTAAAATCCCTGATGTTGCATGAGGTTTTTAAAAAAATTGTGGTGAAAGTTGTGGTGCTTTTTACATTTTTGTTGTGATTTTGTTGTGGGAGGAAGTGAAAGTTGCGATAAGTTGGGATTCGACAGTTGTAGAGAGGGCGCAGCAAAGACTAAGTCCACGGCCCCGGGAAGTGGCGAGGTCCAGGCAGGAGGGCGCTGTAAAACTTGCGGCCGGAGCCGTGAGCCACCTTTGCCCCCGAGCCTTTCCAAGCCGACCCAGAGCCGGTCGCGGCACACCGCCGTGGAGGAAGTGCGCCCGGGGAAGAGGTCCCACGAGGGGATCCTCCTGCACCGTGCGGCCATCCCTGACCCGCCGAGTTGAATCCCCCGGGCAGACTGCGCGGAAGTTGATCACGAGCAAAGTCACGTCAGAATAAACCATTGTGTGAGGGGATGAAAATTAGCTAGTACTGTAAATAGTTCGTAAATAAGGTAGATTTTAATTAGAATGCCAAACTTAATCATTCAGTGTGGATATTTTATAATAGGAAAATGCAATTTTGAAAAATAGGCCATGTTTAGAGGGATTGTTTGGGATCATTAAGTGGGCCACTCCAATTGTTTAGGCGGGCCGGATGTGGCCCGCGGGCCGTAGTTTGGAGACCCCTGTTCTACACTGAGACACTTCACCATCAAAGTCTTGATTTATCTTGACTATATCTACAATTTTATGAAAGTGTGATTCAACATTTTGAAGTTTGTCATCCAGTTGTGTGGGACGTTGTAAACTAGAAAAAAAAAAAACGCTGGCCTGAAACCACGTCTCAGTTTTGAATAAAGGCAAACAAAGAGTACAGTTGTGCTGTGCCACACTCTGTATACATGTATTGTAGAGTGATGCAAATGGGCCGACCAAGTGTCAGCCTTGACAAGAGATCACGCCAACACTCCCTAGCATTTGCCACAGAATACACACACACACACACACACACACACACACACACACACACACATGCAGAGAGACATAGAAACAAGCCCAGACAGAGGTCTGTGACATCTCAGTATGGTTGTATAACTGTCTGTGAACTGAGCCGGCTGTGTGGCAGTGTTTTCCTGCATCATGATGTGGGCTCCACGCATTCCAACCATAGCAGCCTGCCCACACACACACACACACACACACACACACACACACACACACACACACACACACACACACACACACACACACACTCTCTGGAGCTCTGCCAGGTGAGTCCTCTTATAGATATTGATCAGCTTAAACTTTCCGTCCATACTATACTTGTGATGGACAATAATCTTCTGTTTTTTTTTGTTTTTTTGAGAAAGCACAGAAGTGGAAAAACACACTCACACACATACCATACTCACACACACACACACTGACAGTTAAGTGGTTAACATACCTAGTTTTCCACATAGGAAGCGCACCCTGTAGTTGCGACAGAGGCCATGAGCCTGGTCCTTGTTGAGGCAGACAAAGCCATAGTCCTTGTCATTCTTGTGGATCACATCTCCGGTCTGGTTGGATGGTATGCCGTCATGGGTTTCAGCCTGAAGACGGAAAATTTAGGAAACTATTTGCAACACTTCTTAAACAGCAAAATAAACTATTTTCTTCTTAATTCTGTGACACACTGATGTTTTTCCATAGGTGACAGATTTCTCAAGCTTAAAGAAGAACGCTTGTCTATAGCCTGGGAGAGAGAGACAGAGACATGTTTGGACATTTTGGCATCAGGACATCCCCTGTTTACAGGCATCTGAAATTATGTGTTTTTGCACCAGACATCTGGTATTTGTCTAGTGTCTGGCTTTTTGCTGGCAAACAACAGAAATTTCATAAAAGGCCACCAGTGCTGAGGATCAGGGCTCAGAGTTCCATCGGAACAGACACAAGAACTGACTTCAGGTCAGAGTCCTGCATGCGTAATAATAAGCTCGGTATATTAGCTGGCGCGGCGTTCGCCTTTGTGAATTATTTGAGTCTAAAGAGCGACCAACATTCTGTGCCTCTTTTTTTGTTCTACAACAATTTTCTGCACATGAATTCGCTGCCAGTGTTAAAATTGCTCTTTTACATGGGAACTGTGACAGCTGTAACTGACTGAAAGTGCAATCCAGCAGACTTCCCTTCAGAAAAAAGCGCAGTGGACAGGGCCAGCAGAGGTTTCCAATTATCCCTTTCTTCATGTGTGGTTTTATTTGTTTAATACTGCTAATGTCTCTGAAGTTATGTGGTGACTGTTTCTTGGCGTTAGATGCTGTACATCCATTTTCCTAATCAAACCTTTTTCCAAAAGAACTAAAACAGTGAACTCTTGAACTCCAGTGACCTCCAGCGTTTTCCATTACAGCACCAAACCAAACAACAAGAAGAAAGTGCAGACGTTCAGCCTCAGACGCTGAGGCTTTCACATTTCCCGAGGATGGTCAGATGATCCAAAAGAAATCAGAACCACATTACGTAACGTATTGGAATGAGACAACAACAAAAAATACTTGGCTGCTAAAAATAGAGATCCCACAGAGGCAAATTAGAAAACTGCAAACTGAGGAAAACTCAGACTCGGGTGGAAAAATGATGACACACACAGAGCTGGAGGACCCAGGAGGACATGGCAGTTCTTCCTAAATGTTTCTAAAAACCCAATAAGTTTTACTAACTACATAAGAAAAAGAAAATATTAGTATATTTCTGTAGATTCAAAAAAAAAAAAAAGTCCAGTACTCAAGAGCTGGAGAGCACATATAGAACAGACTGTCAAGGAGCTGCACAGCAGACACTAAACAGAACAGCTGTAGCCTACAGTAGTCATGTTTTTATGGTAATGGTGTGGGTGTTGGAGGCGGTGTGGGCAGACCTGGCACTACTGCTTATCTTCATAGAAGCCTAACAGCTGCTACTCTACGGTGCCAGGCTGCATCCACATTCATTGGCTGGTGTCACGTCCCAGCAGCTCAGTGATGACAGGTTGGCTTGGCAACTGACTGGACGGGACCGACCTGCCCCAACCTCCCCAACAAAACTGGACACAGGAGCAGCTGGAATCGCCCGTCCATGTGGCATCATTAAATCCAACATTATTGTCACTCCGTGCAGATGTCAGCCGTAGTTGTTCAGCTTTTCACCTCATTTCGAGACTATTTATAGTCATCACATTTATGGGTTTTATATGTGTGTCTGCCGTCCCTGCATCATATTCAAATAGTTTTCACATGCACAAGGGACTCATGGGAAACAATGCAGCATGTAATCCACGTGCCTGACATCCAAAATCCTCACTGTTTACTATTCGCTCTCTTTACACTGTGTCGGAGCTTAAGTAGTTAAGTAAGTGTATTAAATGCATTCAACTGGGTTGGCCTTATTGTAAGAGATCAGTGTATCATTGCTGACAGGTTAGCGCTGACGGCGATCGCTCACAAAAAAAAAAGAAAAATGCAGCCGTAAAACAAGACGATGGTCATTCTGGACAGAAAATCAGCTGTAAATATGTCAGAAAGTTATGGAACAAGGAGGATCTTTGCCGAGTTGTTAGACGTTGTTAGCTGCAGGCTACAGATTGCATAACTCCATCTCTTCAGCGAGCCAACTAACTACCCGACTCCTTTCACTGCGCTGCCGTGTGGAAAGCTACAGCGTGAGACGACTCCTTTAGAGAAGCATTTAGTCTGCTCGGTTGCACTGTAAACAAAATGAGTTCTTCTGGTGTCTCTCGAACACAGACGCTCTTAACCAGTGCTTAAACCACACTCGCTGTTCCCACGGTAACCACAGGTGTTGCAAATCATCCAGAGAAGTAATCTTAGGGATTACGTTTTTTAAGGTGCAAGCTGCTGCAGCCACAAAGGTGTGTGAGGTATGTTTGATTCATTTGCTTTAATAAAGCATGCTGTGTACAAGGACTTTTTCAAGGACTTTTTAATCATGTTCAAGGCCTTGATTTTTTTTAAACCTCTGGGGACTAAGTCATTTTCAACTCGTTTTTACTCCTCTAACATTTGGGCTTCTGAACATTACTTAATGTATATATAACACCATGTGTTTGGTACCTATAGATTCAGAACCTAGGCTATAATATGTAATATATGTAATGTGCTTATAAAAAAAGTATGAGTGAAAAATCTACAATACACTAAAGAATTTCAAAAACGAAAAGTAGATTTTTGTCATTTTTTACACCTCAAACAGTACTAGTGAAGAGTTTTCAAATGAAAATATTATTTTTCAATCCCTTTGCCTGACATACATATGCAGTTTTTTAACAAATATGTGTAGAGCAATAAAATAATGCCCTTTCAATACAAAGGGATCCGCCCAATCCGTCCCCAGAGGGTTAACCACGATATTTGAATGATTCCAAAAATCTGTGGTAACCATGTTGCTATAATAGACGTGTTTATGTGTTGTTGAAGACATGACATAGACCAGAAGTTGAGTAAGACAAAATGTCTTCAAGTGATTGATCGATATTGGATTTGAGTGCGCTTGTTGGTCGTCACTCTGGACTTCATTGCCAAGACTCGGCTTGATGAAGCACGCCTGCTAAAGAAAGAACTTTTCCTTTCTCGACTTGTCTTTTTGTTTTTCAGAATCATAAAGTGGAGTACATCATCATAAATCTCTGGGAAGGAGGACGTGGCGTGGAAGAAAATAAAATCCTCTAACCTGAATCTGGGTGAGACAACAAGGAGACATGTTGTCCGAATGTTGGAGTGTCATTTGAGTGTGGGCTGTGAGCGGTGCTGGGACATACTGTCGGCCTGCAGGCAGCTCTCAGACATCAGAATGCCACAGGCGTGCAATTAACAGATTTACTATTGTTTCATCTGAAATATTCCACCTTTGCATTTTGCTGGAAACAGACATCACCGCAGGCTCTGAGGGAGCTGAAGGGTTTCTGTGTAAACTGACTGTAAAATGATAACTTAGCACTATATTAACGTTTTGAACCTATCAGTGAATTTTCACGCTGCCTTACGAGAATATGACAATGACCCAGTTGGCAGCATCAGCAGCTCTCGGTGACTACACTTGCTATCAGTGAGGTGTGCGCACACACACACACACACTCGCTCACTCACACTCTTATCTGTGTTTGTCGAAGTGAGAAGAGACTTACCTGGATGTCCAATGGACTGCTACACAGACGGTCTGGATAGGCCTCGTGCAGGTCGGAAAATTTCTCCCAGTCTCCAGATCCCCTCTCATCATCCCTGTCAAACCATTCTGTCCACTCTGCCTCTGTGGAACACACACACACACACACACACACACACACCAGTAGCTCTTAGTTCACTGGTCAGACAGCCAAGCGGTAGATATTAGACTAATCTACGTCAAGGCTTTGAGTTGCAGTCCATTTAGGCTGTCAGAGAGCATTTGTAGCAGAGTAATTGAAGGGCTCTCTCCTCCCATTATGTTCTCTGTCTGGCTCCCACAGCAGGGGGGGGATGTGCATTTGACTGTGGGCCTGAATTTCAATCTGGAGCTCGACACATGCAATGGAAGAGGCTGTGAGACCTGCGATCAAACATCCTCAGGCAGCCTGAAAAACGTGTGTGTGCAGTATCTGCATGTGTGCATGTCTGAACACAGGAGTGTGTGTGTGTGTGTGCTATCTGATGGGAGATGAGAAGCATCTAATAGGAGTCGGCTTTAAACAAAAAAAAAGTGTGGGGTCAATAACAGCAGACTGATGGATGTGAGACAGACGTATTGATGAGACGATGTGGGGATGATATCACTGAGGCTGATCCATTACAGATCAGGAGGGATTTAAAGAGCCGGGTGAGATGATGGAGCTGCACTAGTTTTGTTTGTCTCCAATCACGGCCTCTGACAGCCAGAACAAAATGTATCCTCCAAGCACAATTAGAAGAAACGAAAAACCACGGCTTTAATTTCATCATAATTTCAATAAACGTCAGAGTGATTTATTGAAAGCAGCAATAAAAAGCTGCAGTGGAGAAAATTATTATACTGTTATTACTATTATAGGTGTGTTAAGTGTTGATGAAACATAAAAGCATTCTGACGGCTTTACACTAATCACATCATAAAATATGACTTAGAGATTTGAGTTTTGTTGTAGTATAGCAAGTCATGGAGTCAATGGAATGGACGCATCTATAAAATCACTGAGCTCAGAAATGAAATGACGTCATATTGATTTTGATTACAAAATGTTTGTAATGCAACACCGCTGCAGAGAAAAGCCGGTTAACATGTTCATCAGTGATGTAAAGAGAGGTAGAGATGGTTCCTATTGTTATTATTAATTCACTAGCATGGGCCCCCACACGATATGTCTAAATGATGGTTCATGAGTGAAACCTGAACTTCTTTGGTGGAGAGTCCGTAGCACGACACAACCGACCCCCAAAATCCTCCAGTTACTTGAGACAAGATGGAGCAGATCTGAGATCACTGAGATCCAAACAAATGTAGCAGCGATCTGCTCGGGAGGAAGCAACCATCCATGATTTGGATTAAGCGCTCAGGGATACTGATACTGATACTTGCAGGTTGTGTGGACATACACCAAGTATGTGTCAAGAGGAATGTGTGAAGGTTTCAAGTTGGCTCTTGGATGAAGAAGACTCTGAGAAATTAGATTATCAGAGGATGGTTAGATGTCAGGCCAGTTTGGACGAAGCCGCTAAGGTAAACCTAATGAGCCAGGTGAAATGAGTCTAAGGAACCCAGTGTGCCAACTACGGTTCAGGTAGGTTCTGGCACTGGTGCAGCGCTAAAACGAGGTGTGGAGACCGGTCTGGCTCTGAGGTGAGAATACGATTTGAAACACAAATATGGAAGAAGACAAGTTGATTTAGCAAGTTAGCATATCACAAGTCTATATAACTAAGCATTCTCTCTGTGCTTCTCTTTGTTTAGGCTGGAGGATGTATGTGAACTGAATTAACCAGCAGCCTGTTGTTGGGGTGTGATTGATAACTTCACCCTGTACAGGGTATGACAGGTCAACACGAGAGCGTTAAGAGGTATTGTTATGTTGTCTGTTATGTTAAAAGGTTACAGATGTAACTTTTGATGGATGCTGGTCATTAGAGGAACTCACTGGAGTGCGGTGACACTAGGAATGGGAATCAAGAACCGGTTCTCAAGTAGCCGTTTGGAAGTTTATCTAACGATTCTCTTATCAATTCCAGAAAGCACGAATAATGCCACGTAACTTCCGCAACAAGTTACGCACGCTCGACTCCAGCAAGCACGACTAATTACGCCTCGTAACTTACTCAAGTTTGGCACGTGCAGTGCAATCAGTAGTAAACAATGTCACCCACTCGGTTCAAACGCTCCAAAGTTTGGCTGCATTTTACCAAAACAGACGGCAACAGGGCGACTTGCAATCATTGCAAAGTGGAGATAACAGCGTCGGGAGGGAACACGACGAACATGCAGAAACATTTGCGCACACAACATGCAATATTTTGAAATGAATGTCGTGTTTTTGACACGCTTCAGACTGGAGATGAATCTCAACCTAGCAGCAGCAGCAGCAGCCAGGCTATGAACACCTCTGTGGTTACTACTGAAGGTAGTTACACATCGTTACTATTATCCAGGCTGTGGCCTCTTTTGACTTCGCTGTTGGTTTTATAAGGTCGTGATACTTCAACTAAACAAAGTTGATGCTGATCAAGCAGTTTATTCTCCTATTTTCCCCAAATGAGAATCGATAAGAGAATTGATAAAGAATCGAATCATTAAGCAGAATCGATAATGGAAGTGGAATCGTAAAAATCTTATCAGTTCCCATCCCTAGGTGACACTGCAACTGACTAACATTAAAAGTTACAAGATGATGGCCGGAAGTTTGAGTTGTCTTCGCTGTTGCAGTGTGTGATTTTGGTTGTTGTGCGGAATATGAAAGAGGAAGAAGAGGACAGGAGGGCATTTGAAGGAATGTAAGAAGGTTTTGCTGACTCCTGAAACTCTGCTGATAGCTCTAACAAATAAAGTTTGTTTGACTGATTGATTTATTACATGTCCTAATGAAAAAAAGAAACTTATTTGCAGCATAAAATGATTTTACAGTTCATTAAAAGGCAAATTCATCAAAATTCATGGACACAAACCAAAACACATCATCCACCATTTGGGCCAAAGTAATTAGATATTGTGCTAATTAATGAAAGCCTAATTCAGTTTTGTAACAAATAGTTTGAGTTATACACGTGCTTATGTTTGATGCAGGCTTGTATGAATCCCATTTGTTTACGCCTGGTCACCAGAGACAAGCTGATGGTTATAAATTGTGCGATCAGCGGAATACGTCATCGCGTCTCCTCCTACGATTTGTGCTGTCCTCCCTTAAATGCATTACGGAGCACTGGCACAAGTGAAAGTGCAACTCCAGCCTAGTCTGTCTGTTTTTATTAATACAGCATACGTCTGCACTGCAACAAAAAAACACACAGTGGAGGACATTTCATACAGCAGCTGACATGTGTGTTCGTGTCCGTGTCGAAGAGTTACCTTGCACCCACTGGCTGGTGGTGGTGATGGTGAAGTGCTCTCCATAACTCGACTGGAAAACACGAGAGCTCAGGGCCTCTGAGGAGGCTTTGGTCCCTGACAACACACACATCATTTACAACATGCTGTTTTACTGCATACACGTCATCAAGTTCAGGTTGGTAACAAAAATTTGAAATTGATTCCTACCTTGATAGACAGCATGATCCTCTACAACAGATGAAGTGTCACCTTTAGTCACTATGAAAGTCCAGGGATGCCTGTAGGGGGGAAAGAGAGGAGAGATGAAGCAGGGGAAGAGAAAAAAAAAGGTGATGTCGAGAGAGGAGGAAGAACACAGGCGGAGAGAGAAAGACATCCAGTGTGTAGTAAATAAGAGATGGAGGCAGGAATGGAAAAAGAAGCATCAGGTGGAAAGTGAGGAACATCTACATTAGACCCCCGCCCCTCCCACACACACACACACACGGTGGCATTATATTTGTAATGCTGACGTAAAGAGTGAGAGGCTGACATCCACAAATGGGCAGTCTAATTAAATGAGCTATCCCAGCATGCATCACTTAGGTAATGATGTGCTGGCTGTCAGGGAGGGAACAGGGGGAATCTGTGTGAATCCATGTCTGTGTCACCGTGTGTTTATGTGTGGATGGAGGTGTGTGTGTGTGTGTGTGTGTGTATGTGTGTGTGTGTGTGTGTGTGTGTGTGTGTGTGTGTGTGTGCGTTACAGTCAGGACACAGGTGTGACATGGTGTTGGGTAGATAAAGATGAAGAGCTGCAGCACGCTGTGCATATCTCTGCTGTCTGTTTCACAGCTGGTGTGAGATGAAAAATATACTGGCAACAGGAGAGTCGCTCCATATTTTAGAAGAATTCTGACACCTAATTTCAAAAACTTGTTGATATTTTTAATCATTCAAATTTCCTCTTTGGTCTTTGACAAATTCAGAACACTCAGATTTATTCTGAGACTTTACAGAGAGTTTATTATGAATGGATATTAAAACTTTATAAACCTGTTGTTGCTAACAAAATACTTGATGAATTATATTTGGCATTTACTGAAAAATATATTTGTCCTGCCCTTTTTGTGATAAACATCCGAGGCTTTGTGGGCACACACACACACACACACACACACACACACACACACACACACACACACACACACACACACACACACACACACACACAGCACAACCTTCCATTAGAGAAAAAATGTTCAGCATTCCCGCTTAATCACCACGATTGTTGAAAAACAGCTGTAATTGATAACATCGACAGTGGCTGCATTCCAACCAGTGTGCACTTCACTGTTCCAAGTGTACACAATAACAAGCCAATGGAGCCAGAACATCTAAATGGAATAAAGCCATAATTAACATTAAGAGTTACACTGGTGGATCCTTCTGTTTGAACCTGTCAGCTCGGTGGGCTGGGCTTGGCTTTACACAGGTTCTGTCTGCTGCAGCTTTAACAGACTGCTGCAGGAAAGAGAGTTTGCTTTTTAATGCACAGGAACAAATTGTTTCAGGTGAGGTGGAACAGTGGTCGAGCCATGCACACTCCTGTGGTTTCACACCATTGCATTGCACTGTCTACAGGTGCTAGCAACAAGGATGCACACAGCATCCTGAATATGAACACAACTTTTGTTTCATTTTAAGAAAACTCTACTGAGTAACTTTAGTCAAGTAGTGAACACAGGGTGGGTAGTTTAAGGAGCCTGGGAATTAGCAGTATGAGGGCATTGTTACTGAATAAATCCAGCATGGCAGCAGAAAACTTTAAATCTCAGCAACCATTGAAGTCACAGAGGAGTGACTGACATTAATCAGTAACACTGATGAATTTGTTCTGATTTACTCTGGTAATTTTGTACAGTGAGTCAGTAAAATATTACTGTCAACACTATTTAAAGAGGAATGTATGATTAGAGAGTCAGTAAAGACATTTTGGCTCAGACCCAAAGAATACCCCACGACTTCAGCACATCTGTTGTTGTCCCCCGACTGAGTTTCAGTTCTTTATTTGCAGAGCTTTAAAAAACGAAGCACCGGAGGTGTGTTGTAGTATTTCTCCAGGCTACCGCCAGAACCGATGTGCTGTGCAGCTGCAGTAAACATATGCAAATTACATAACTAAGACTGTATTGCAGAGTCTGCGCTGTCTCATAAATTCCAGCTTATTAAAATGTCTCTGGGTGCGCCGCAAAATTACACAGCCTCTCTCTCCTGATGACACCAGCGCTGGCCTGTTGGCAACAGCACGAGGATGGAAGGCGACAAGAGTCATTAGGCAAGAATCCCTCCGCCGCCTCTCCATCGCTCCCATCCATTTACTCCGTCCTCCACAGCATCCACAAGCATGGAGCAAAGTGCAAATTGGGGGAAGAAGGGAATGTTCGCTCGCACTTTGTCCTCATGTCGTTTATGAAACACTCTCAGTGTTTCCTGCGGTCTCCTCAGCAGCATTAAGTTTCATAACACCGCCCTGCTCAGAGGTTAACCACAGGGCCTACACTGCCAGCATCTCCTCTCAGCCCACAACAAGACCTCTGATACTGTAGTTGACTGGCACCGTGCAAAACAAAACATTCACACAAGTTTGTGGCTTTACGGTGTAAAAGTCGCCTGTCCAACAGTTCTGTTCTGTTTTTGGGGAAAAACAAGAGCACAGTCGAGTCTTGTCTGAGGAATGTGACAGTGTACACATTCTTATCCACTCCGATACCCCTCATGTCAGTAACTTTGAGACATCTCCAGGGGTTTTATTATCATGGCACCATTCAGGATCCATTTCCGATGCATTCCTGACACACACACACACACACACACACACACACACACACACACACACACACACACACACACACACACACACACACACACACACACACACACACACACACACACACACACACACACACACACACGCACACACACACACACACACACACATATTGAACTATCCCTTATTCTCAGGAGTTGGTGAGGACCAAGGCAGAACTAAAACAAGAGTGAAGATTAGGACTTATAAAGGACTGATCAAGTGGATACATGCAGATATTGCTGCATCTTCTGGATGTTTTCACCATAAAACTGATGTCAGTCAGTTAAGCGTTACAAAAATGTTGATACTAATGTATTATTGTATGTAAAGTTACATGTAAAATGACACATTTCTATCAGCTCTTGCAATACTACATCATCTGGATGTGACTGCTGTATTATTAGAGCTTGTCATGGTTCATGGAGTCAGCCTGACCATGCTGTGTACAGTAAAGTAGATAAGAGTCCTTCACATTCACTCTGAATGTCTGACACACTGCACCTTTAAATCAGAAGTTACACAACATTTGGTCTGGAATTTCCCAGTCTTTGATTTTAACTGCCATATAAAGTTAAATTATAGTTGGCTGTAGCTCGACTAAATTCACTGAAAAGTGACTTTCTCATCAGCTTTATTATTTTCACCTGTACAACTGAATGGACGTTTTTCTACCATATCATATCATTTATGATGGCTTTAGCTTTTCTTGAGATTGTCACAGAAGTGTTAACTTAATATATATATATATATATAAATAAAATAGAAACATCTCTCAATATAATTACATCCAGTACAACATGACCTCTAACTATGACCTCAATATATATGTTTTTTATTATTACTATTAACAAGGATTGATGGAACTGTACCGAATTGCAATATACTGTACCTAATGAAGTGGCCAGTGACGGTAAATACTGTATATTTTTTACAAATGTTGCACTGGAGATAGTTTATTGAAAATCAATATCAATCAAAAAAGCTGCAGGGATTCATTAGACAATGAAAGCTCCACACTGTGACTCACCTGAGGTTCCAACAGTTTTTCATTAATTCACATCAGTCAATAAAAAACATTTCTGCAGCGCTGCAAGCTTCAAACACATTTCTGTCCTGACATGGTGTGAACTGAATACCTGAATGAATTCATATGATGTCGAGTATGCAGGTAAAACAATGTCATTCAAATTCAAAAACAATATTTCATGAGCTCACCGAAATCCAAGACTGGTGATGTGCCGGCTGCCCAGCCTGGTGAGGCTCTTCTTGGCCGAGTCCTCCAAGTTGTTAGAGCCCTCGTCGTTGACCACCATGGCCAGTATGAGCCCAGCCTCCAAACCGTCCACGTACTTTGCAAGGCGACTACTCTCGTCCTTACTGCGGTATGTGTCAAACCTGTACGAGTGCAAATCATGATTGTCTTTTTATCTATGGGACAGAAAGCTGCTCTGCATGTAAAACCATCTTATGTTGTAAATACAGCCTTTAATGGTGGATTTTTCTCTGCAAGTTTATTTGTGTGCCTGTGGGGAAATCCTGAAAAAAAACAACAATAAGCAATAACTAGAATTTTCATTACTTCTCTGTGCTTTTGATGTTGAAACGACTAATAACAATTCATGGTTAAGAAACAAATAAATAACTTAAGAAACATGAAAAGGCACATAAAGTGGATTTATAGTTGACTTTAATAAAAAAAAATAACCAACAATAATTCATTACTTCTTTAATTTGAATCTATTAGTGGTAAACACAATTAAAAGCCAAAACTTTAATTAGTTTGATTCATTTCTCACCAGGTCAGAAAAAAAAGTCATTGTTAGAGCAGCACTAGACTCAGATATATTTCAGGTTTAGAAATGAAGGTAGTATATTTATAGAAAGGACATGTGCACATACTCATTTACCTCGTTTACACACATGCTTTCTTTATAAATTGTCCACAGAGGAAAAAAAGAGAAATAATTGTTTACTCAAAGTCCATCTGAAATCAAATTGCATGTTTCTTTGTGTAACAGCATTGAGATGTGTTTTATAAATGACACGGCTTGTTCAAATCAAATCAAATCAAATGTGGTTATATGTAGTATAATGTTCCTGCACGTCCGCGTCTGTGTGGCTGCTTCTGTCCACGCAGACAAAGAAAACAGATTAGTTTGCATTGTGTTTGTCTGCTGTCAATCAAATTCACACCCCAGCCCGCCCACTCAGAGGTTGGAGCATTTCTCTTTCTCTCTCTCTTTTACACTGATAAAATAAAGAGAGAATTTAGGTTGGACTTTAAAAACACCGCCTCAATTCAAGTGCAATGGTTGAACAAAAAAAAAAATCATACTGAAAAGACTGAAAGAATTAAAGTGAACAATAACATGCACATTTATTTAAACCCAGCAAGCTGCATATAAAGAAATTAATGTATCATTAATTAGACCTAATCATTTTTAATTGAACAAGTTTGATTTGTTTGCGAACACAAGGAGGACTGAAGCGTCGTTTCAAGTTATAAAGGCTTTGCTTATTAACTACATGCCAATGTTTTCTTGCAACATTAAATTTGTTTTGATTTATCATTTCAATACATATTAAATTGCCACAAACAGTTTCAGGCTTACCATTTGTTTTTGTGTTTGATCATATTTGGAGGATTTGCATATTTGTATTTGTGAATAGAAAGGCCTGGAAGATACATATAATGTAACATGCAATATCTTTCAACCTATAAAAAATATAGATATATATCTTTTCAGTGGCATTACTGGATTATTTTGGAACAACCTCCACTGCACCATGACTATAACTCATTAGCTGACATGACTGCTGCTGAGGGAACACGTTCAGGGGCGTCTGCTCCCTCCTCTGATAGGACTGCAGCTGCAGAGGTCATAACAGAGGTACCACAGCCTCCTCTGTCCTCCTCCAACCTGAGCAGTGCGTGGAGCTGCGCTGTGCTTTGGGGTCCTGAACGAAATGCCATCAAAATCCTACAAAAACAACTGCTTCAAAGAAATATTTGTTGTCTGTCCACTATTATTAGTGTTAAATTATTCTCCAGTTGACTGCATATTAACTGTTTTGTAATTACCATTTATGAAGCGCATTTTACGGGTGTCACTTTTAATCAGACAATGTCTAACGGTCGTAAATTAGAGGAGACACAGTCCAATGCCTCCTCCTCTCAAAATGACCCAATTATCTGTTTGCTGCAATAGAAGCTGTATATCAATTTATCTGACCTCCATTTAGAATAAAAATGTAATGGATAATGAATCATGAAAGGATATAAAGGATGACATTGATTTCTAAATTTAATATCCCTGCATCAAACAGTGCCAGAGTCATTAGAGGCATATTTGTCTCCTTCGTTACAACCATGTGATTACACAGCTTATGAGATGTCAGCCACCACCTCATTTCTGCTCTAATAAAGAGTTTCATGATTGTTCATCAGGTGGGACGTGGCCTCTGCTTCAAGGGGGAACCCTACCTGTCATCGTGCAGCACCTCTCCAGTCTTGGGGTCGATGACGTGGATGATGATGCCTCGGTTCCCCCAGCTTCTCTGGAACAGGTAGTTGTTTTGGTTGCTCTCCCCGGGGTGAAAGGTCTTGTTCAGGAGCGTCCAGGACAGTTTCTTTTCTCCGTGGATTTCTAGTGTCCCTCCGGTCCCCACGCCGATGTACTTCCTCCCAAAGTAGCTGTGCTCCTGATCAGTGTCATCCAATCTAAGAACAGCGTGAGAGAATTACAGTACATGTTCATGATCTTAATGCAGATTCACACATCACCATTTTAAGATGTTCTATCAGTCACTGAGACACTGTTCTGACTGCCCACATTACCCTTGGGAATATCAAAACTGTCTGACTTCCTGTAGTATTGAGCAATTGAACAATGGTCAGTTGTTGTTTTTTTGTGATCCATCTTCTTTCTACTCCACATATCATGAAGTTATTTTCCTTCTGCTGTGCACACGGCTCTGAAGTTACACTGCAGTCCACCCGACCATAGTGGTGCTCAGAGCTATGTAGTATTGATTTAGAGCAGGGGTCCCCAAACTTTTTTCAGTGCGGGCCACATCAACTTGCCTTTCAGTGATGGGGGGCCAGGGTCAGTCTATAACCGGAAATGATATCAGTCCAACCAGGATTTCGTGGCCTCTTTTTAAATAGTTGCGGCCTAAAATCAGGTTTTCAAAAAAATTGCGGTGAAAGTTGCAGTGCTTTTTACATTTTTGTTGCGATTTTGTTGCAGGAGGAAGTGAAAGTTGCGTTAAGTTGCGATTCGACAGTTGCGGAGAGGGCGCAGCGAGCACTAAGTCCACGGCCCCGGGAAGTGGCGAGGTCCAGGCAGGAGGCCCCGTAAAGCTCGCAGCCGGAGCCGTGCAAAGTCACGTCGGAATATACCATTGTGTGAGGGGATGAAAATTAGCTAGTACTGTAAATAGTTCGTAAATAAGGTAGATTTTAATTAGAATGCCAAGCTTAGTCATTAAGTGAGGATATTTTATAATAGGAAAATGCAATTTTGAAAAATAGGCCATGTTTAGAGGGATTGTTTGGGATTGTTAAGTGGGCCACTCCAATTGACCCCTGATTTAGACAGTTATTTGTGATAATGTCATCATGAATGGTCTAACAGTATCACAAACTGTGATTAGAAATCATCCTAAATAGGGACGTGACTGTGTGTACCAAATATCATGGTCATCCATTCAATAGCTGAGAGATTTCACTTCGAACCACAATCGATCTGATTATGGCACTAGAAGTAAAGTCAGCAGATTGCTAAAGTTCTTAAAATCGATCCCCTTGTGCACAATGGATATCAATCTAATATACATATTTTAGCAAAATGCAACACATACAAAAGCTCGAAAATGAAAAGGTTTTATCCTCTGGAGATCACGGATGTCTGTACAAAATGTTATGACTGCCCAACACTGCCATCCCCAGAGCATGGCTAAAAACATCTCACAGTTTAATTAACATTACTCATAAGGCAAAATGCATTTGTTGGGAAATTTTCAGAAGGTAGATTAATCCCCACCTGGTGCTCAAGTGATTATGTCAGGCAGCGGGCGTAGGATTGAGTCAAGTGCGTGGGTTCATGGTAGCAAACACTGAACAAAGGAGCTCTATATCACGGAGCAGTACAGTCCTGGATCATCACCATCTCCTGTAGTTTTCAATTACTGAGCAGCTCATCATTTCTTACAGGATGAATGTTGAGAATACTAACTCATGGTGTTAGAAAATATTCGTAGTGACTTATAAAGTGAACATTTAATAAAAATATAGAGACTAGTGAGGGGATTCCAAAGCAACAAAATAACATTCAAGGTTTCTTCTGTTAACACCATTGAGTTAGCACTGAGCTGGTTTTACATAGTTTGTACTGACTTTAATGGAAGGCATCAGTCTTGGTCACACTAAATTGTTTTTTGTTGCTTTGCACCTGTCTGACTTTGTTTTTTTTAAATAAGTTCAAGAAGACTGACTGACCACCTGGTGAGTTTCTATTGTTAACTTTCTTTCAGGTAATATATTTTATGAGTGTGCAGACGGTCCTGGATCAGTGCTGAGGCAGTACTTGTTTGCAGGATTCATTTAATGTTGGTTTTGGTCTCCTCTTGGTATTTGTTCATATCAGGTGAGTATAGATTATAGAGCAACAGCAGGTTTATCCTTAAAGGTTACATGTTCAATAGACATCCGCACATCATACAAATTACATCGATTTGCATCGGAGGGGGAGCACACTGAGGAATATCGGTTCGTAATATTATTAAATAATATTTGCTTTTGTTGATTTATCGTGTTGTTTAGCATTAAAACACAATGCTGCGTGCTAAACCTCAGCTGTACCTTCCAAAAAGGGAGATGGTCAGGTTGCCTTTATAAGGACAGTCTCTGCTTCCGATGTGCAGCTCTCCTTTGTTCCCAATCAGAATGTGTTTTGTTCGCAGCTGTATAGGCCGTTTGGTGTCAGCAATCACCAGCTTTCCTACAGGACAGAGAGAGAGAGAGAGAGAGAGAGAGAGAGAGAGATGTGGAGGGGGTGATGAAGACTCCTGGCAGGTCATTCATGCCCCACTGCCCACAGACACCTCCTGTCTTCCAACCATTTATGGCCCTGGGCTCAGGCTGTCCACACACACACACACACACACACACACACACACACACACACACACACGCACACGCACACGCACACACACACACACACACGCACACACACACACACACACCAGATGTAGCTGGCAAACAGCCTGTGTGCAATCCACTGATTCCAGCTCAGTGGTGGAGTGGTGAATAGCTGTCGAACACTAAACATCATCTCCTGTATGTGCTACTTTTCTTGCCTCCACTGCATTTCATCTTAAATAATGCACTCTGTATGTGTCTTTGCACGAAATGTTCCACAAGACTGAAGGTACGCCATGATGGTTGTACAGTTTAAATGTGAAAGAAAAGGATGTGCTGAGAGAACCAATGCCCCATAATACAAACTGAAATGTTACAGAATCAGAAAAATAGCTGCAGACATGTAGATGAACATGAGATCTTGCAAGTTGACAATATACAGAAACAACCCCATAACATGTGATCAGTACAATCCTGACAGCAACTTCATTTAATGTAATGTATTGGTAGCCAGAGTTAATTTGAACTTTAAACTCAGTAAAAAACTGTGATTTACATTATTCTCAGCATACAGATGAAGGTGAAGCTACAGGTCATATTCTGTGTATATATTAATTGTCACTAGGAATGCAATAAATCATTTGAGAAATCCCATTATTTTCCTTTATTGTAAAATCCATCAAACTGCTGCAATCAT
Organism: Larimichthys polyactis; assembly: GCA_018985215.1. Taxonomy (NCBI): domain Eukaryota; kingdom Metazoa; phylum Chordata; class Actinopteri; family Sciaenidae; genus Larimichthys; species Larimichthys polyactis. Next base: position 160,766 of record JAFMOB010000310.1, on the reverse strand, counting down.
CTTGAATTCTTGTATACGTAAGTTTATCCAATCAAACCTTACCGCACCAATCTGTTTGTGTTTCATCCTGATCATCACCAAACATATTAAATAAATTTGATATAAACCTCCTTCATTACCATACCCCACCCGCTCATTCTGTTTCATTTGGAAATATTTCACATTACAGCCGATTGAAAGAACTCAGGCGTACCTCCGTTGAGAATCTCAATGGAGTGGACTGTAGCCGAAGTTGTGAGGAGGACCTTCCTGCCATAACCGATTGTAACGCGGTGGTCTTCGCTGTGTCCTGGCATCCATGGCTGTAGTCCTGGCTCCTTATCGGGACACACTGCAGGAGACAGAAAATACAGAAACATTTCATTTCTAGAGATATAATGTACAACTCACCAATAGTGAAAAGTACATTTAAGGAGATATCTAAAGAGACATGTCCCCTCAAAACATCTGAAAATGGTTTCATCCAATAACTTTACAATTATACATGACTACTACTACTACTACTAATAATAATAATAATAATAATGAAAAATATTACATTTATTTCCCATAAGTTGGAAAAGACTACTAAACAGCAGACAGTAGCTGTCCATTCAGTTTCATCTCATGTCATCATTACATGCAAATTTTGAAACCAAGTGCTCATCAGCTCATATAACAGCTCAACTAACAACATATTCCCTCTGACTAAGCACTGTTGTGGGGTTCTCCTGAGAGGACGAGAAGGGTTGTCTATGCGACTATAAGTTGCTCAAGGCAGGCTCTGGCTGTTGTTTGTGCCGCTGCACTGAGTATCAGAGTATCTGGCCTTATTAGAGTTTCTGAGTGGATTCTGGGAAAGTATACTACCTAGGAACTCTATAGTTCTGCTGGGAGACTTCAACACTTATACGGGCAATGATGGAGGAACCTGGGGAAACTGAGAACTGCATGATATAGACTTGATGTGGTACAAGACCTTATATCAAAGATTAATGATCACATATGCAGCTATATGTCTTGGACACTTGGGTGACATGAAAGGTCTCCTGAAGCAGCATACAGTTGCTAGGCCGCCAGGATTGTCACAACTCTGGTGGTTGCTGAAGCAAAAACCTGGGTATAGGAGGGGTTTGAAGCTATGGAGACAGACCTTTGGTTTGCCTCAAAGAAGTTCTGGCGAGGCGACTCAGGAAGGGAAAAGAGAGACTTGGCTCAGGCTTCAGCAGGCAAGGGGAACTAATTACCCTCTTGGTATTGTATGTTTGTTATTGGGATGTTCCTCCAAATGGCCTTTCCACTTGTGCCCAACCAACACATCCTCAGAATACCTAAGAGTTTTACAAAATAATGTCACTGGAACTTCATTTAGACATTGGTGCCAGCAGTGGAAAGGCGCTGAGTTCCTCCGAAAGGTTCCTGATCCCAGGGGAAAATTCCTGTGGTGGAAACACGTCTTTAGATCAAGTAATGAGCTCAGGCATCAAGATGGAAAGCAGAGTAGGCATTGCTTCTTTTGCATCAAAATGAACCAGTTCAAGTGGTTCAGACATCTGATCAGGATGCCTACTGGGCACCTTTGTTTGGAGGTTTCCATGCCCAAATGGTAGGATTCCCAAGAGGAGCTGACAGATGTTGCTGGAGATAGGAATGTCTGGATTATCGTGGTTAACCTGCTGCCAGCTTGACTCGGAAATGATGGCAATGAATGGATGGATGTATAGATAGCATGATACAAGTTCTATACTGCATAATCAAGACTAATACAAATTGGACAGATGACATGACTATGGTCAGGCAGAGCAGTGGAAAAAACAAACAAACGAAAACACAAAATGAAATGAAATAAAAATCCCCAACCTTCATCAACAAGCAACCTTGTAGCAAACCCCTAATGTGAAAAAATACACTTGATGGAAAACATTCAGCTACATTCTGAGCAAATGAAACCTTTTACATGCTTCAGCTGCTGCAGCCTCAAGCTTTATAGTCACCTTGACGGAATCTTTTTACGACTGGAACATTGCTTTTTACAGGACAAATCTGAAAAACACTTAGACATGTTTAAGGCTAAAAACAACTGTAAACAGGTTTGTGTCAGCCCTTCATAACCACAGAATATGGGCTTCTTTTTGACTCAATGTTTTGTCCTGACATTTAACAATAAGAAAGAAATCCTTTACGGGCCAAGAACAGACAATATCTGTGTGTGGAGTTGAAAGGCATTATGGAAAACGTTTCCAAATCGGGGGTATAAAAAGAGGTGGAGACAAATGTTACAGCTGTCACCAGTGTTATTATCTTTGTCAATGAGTCCTCTGCTAATCTGATTTGTCTCATTCAATGTCTACTGCGTACGTTTCTCAGCTCTCCAACTATCTAAATGAGGATGAAATAGCACACAAGGTTATTGGATTGTTCACTTTAGAGTAAGAGTGCCTGATAAACCCATTTAGTTTGTGTCTGTTATTGTCAGGATAGCATTGAGACACAGTGTGTAACTGTCCAATCTGCCCTATAGACCTTCAATCTATTGCTCTCCGGTGTGTGTGGTGGTTACCTCATCTCCCTGCCACCTAATGAATCCGTCAATGCCATTAACTGGTCAGGGACCTGAATTGTCAAGTAGATTTCCCACAGGACTAACACAGATTCATGGTGGTGACGTGCTATCAACTGGTTTTTGCTTGTCTGTGAGTGACGTCTGTTCTGGAGGACTCGGCCTGTCTGTGCAGGTTGTTTGTCTGCAGTCCTTTTCCCTACCCACTCAATTATATCACTGTTTAGTTGGTGACATTAGCAGTCTGTGTGTCCCAGTTATACTACTGAGCATCGAGATTCATTCCTGAGCATGGAAGCAGTGTGTTAAAAAACTACAGGAAACAAAAAGCTTATTTAAATACTTCCTTAAACTCAACTGTGATAAATCAGACTTGATCATCCCTCACCAAAACCCACTGGCAGGTTCTGCCTCACCATCGACAACTCCACCCAGTCTCCATCCCCTCACAGTTGCAACCTGAGAGTCATCTTTGACAATAACCTCTCCTTTGAACATCACATAAACCAAAACAGCAGAGCTGCCTTCTTCCATCTCAAGAACATTGCCCGACTTCGCCCATCACTCTCCTTCTCTGCTGCAGAAACCCTCATTCACGCCTTCATCACTTCCAGAATCGACTACTGCAACAGCATCCTCTATGGCACACCATCTAAAACTTTAAATAAACTACAGTACATCCAAAACTCTGCTGCACGTCTGCTCACCCACACCCACAGCGGTGATCACATCACTCCAGTCCTCCAGAACCTCCACTGGCTGACTTGCTCCATCGCCACAATCCATCCCGCAGCCTCCGTTCATCTGATGCAAACCTCCCGACTCCACCACCCAGGACCAAGCACCGAACCTGGGGCGACAGAGCCTTCTCTGTAGCTGCCCCCTCCCTCTGGAACTCTCTCCCCAAACACATCAATGACTGTATTGACTGGCCCACCTTCAAATCTGACAAAAACACACCTGCTTTTAATGTTTAGCTTAGTTTAATGTGTTTTTAGTGTACTGTTTTGAGTGTCTTTGAGTACTCAGAAAAGCACTTACGAATAAAATGTAGTATTATCATTATTTATTATTATTATTATTATTATTATTCAAAGTTTCCATAGTTCCATTTAGCAAATTCAGTGAATAGGGAAATAGAATATATTATACCTTTATATATAAAACAACGTCTTATATATATATCTTAATGAAAAATACATTCACAAAATAAAATGCATTCCAGTAGCTGCTTTTTGCATGCCATGTTATCCTGCTAATCTGGTGTTTGGACACATATGGAGCCAGATCACCATCTAAAGCCGTATAATCCACAGAAATCCACTGTCAGGAGCTCAGGTGGCCATCTGCAATTACACCGACTAGACATCCAAGAAAACCCTAACAGCACAGAGAATACCAGAGCTGTTGTTTATAGCATGAGGCCACACTCAAGCTATTTAGTTTTGTGGAAATACTGTATTGTCTATTACATATGTTTTTTAAGTGTCTCCAAGTACACTGAACTCAGCTTGTCTTGTTTTTTATCCTTGGCGACCGTGTACTGTTTTCTTTTTGACTGTAAATGAACCTTGAACCATGAAATTTGGAAATAAGTGGATTTACTCATTTGCACCTGCTCCAAGCACTGAAGGATACAATAATAATAACAGACATGAATGAAAAAGCCTACATACAACATACAGTAAAAACGTCCTCATCAGCAGCTCTTCACACGCACGTTTCAGAGCGAGCGTTTGAAGTCGCTCCTCGGAGATCTGTGGCTTCCAGTTATTGGGCTGTTTGACAGCTGTGAGTAAAACTGCTGAACCTGCTGCTTTGGTTTGCCTGAAATTCTTTCTTAATCCAGCAACACAACGAACCGTGCCTGAACTTCGTCAGAGAACTACCAACGCAGGTGATTCAGCTGCAATTACACCACGAAACTAAACGGAGAACTTCAAAGCGTCACACCTGGTTTCTTCACAACTTTAATCACAGGCGAGGGCACGATAATAACTGACTGCGTCACACCAATGACCTTCCAAAGTCTCCATAAAATCAAAATTGATGTTTCAGTGCTTTTTATCACATACTGGCACATCACCTATACTATCCTATGCTTCCATGCTGATTTTGGTGAAACTGGATCAGACAATATATTTGCTGCTTTTCCCTCTGATGTCCTCTGGCTGCTCAGCTTCACCTCTCTGTCCAGCAGAGTTTCATGATGGACAGTTAACTTCAGCCTGACCACTTGCTAAAGTAACTAACTGCTAACGAACTGCTGCTAACTAATCTAATCTACCGTTAACAGGCATCAAAACTGGACTGAGCTTATCAACAACTCCAGTAGATTTATTCATCCATTAAAATTATCAGACAGACTTTGCACACCGATACCAAGAATATTTCTTTCCGACATGCCATCACGATGAACTTCAGCTACTGCAGAGACAGAGACGTGGCTGTATGGATCAAGCTGTGCTGCAGCTCAGAGCTCTTCAGAGCAGATCGCACGGCTCGGAGTTGTAATGTGACAGTGATCCTGCAGCACTGATCTCCTGATCTGGAATCTTCTTTCATAAACTGTAAACCCGGACTTCTGAGTGATTGTCTTCAGCAGCTTTAACAAAGGTAATCCCAGTCATCCTGTACCAATACAGACAGTTTGTTAAATGCCCAACCAGAGAGGAGAACATTCTGGATCAGTCCCCCACACTACACTGGAGGACATCAGAGAAGCTGTGCAGGATCTTTGGGTATGCCTGGGCTGCTCCCAACAGTTTGGATGACCACCTGTGAGGCCTGCTGTTTACCATCATGCACCATGGTGAATTATAACAATGACAAACAATGGTTCTACTGATGGTGCACTCCTACACCAAAATTGCTGAGTCCAACCTCACCTCCTCCATGACCATCTGTTACCACTGCCAAGGACAAGGGCAGACAGCAGCGTGTCGTTCTCTCTGCTGAGAAGGTGACTGGCTGCAATCTGCCAGCCCTCCAGGACCAGATCCTGAGGCGAGCAGGGACAATTGTGTCCAAGACTTCTGCTGCTTGACTTCAGGGTGTAAGGTACTTTATGAAATCAACATCACTTAGAGAAGAGGTGCAAATTTAGCAATAAATACTGACCCACAGATGAGGAGACAACCACGTAATGATGCTTTATTTCTTATTCCTTACTTTGTTATAGGTTGCGGGAGATTGCAGAGCACTACTAAATGTTGGGCATCAGAGGGCATTTAGAAGTGGGTATAGCTAATGTTGAGTGAAAAATAGGGAGGTATACTACCCTTATAACTCTGTATGTTGTATGTGTATGCTTCATCTAAAAACAGGGAGATAGGGAGGGATGTGTTGCGGATACTGATTGGTGGTTACAGTAGCCAATAGCGCTGAGTGTGTGTTACACCTCCACTTATATTTATTGCAGCTAGTACTGTAATCTGGTGTCTAGTAGCCGGTCGGTCAACATTAGTATATGCCCCAGAGTGCACGATCAGTCATCAAGAACTTTTTTGTTTCCATGAAAAATACATAAAAAATTATTTTAAAAAATGATATTTTTGTCATTCTTGGACCAAATACTGGAGTGGATAAAATATAACTGGTCAAACAATATCTGAACAGATATGTGGGCAAGTTTTTCCTCACTTGAACCGAGGGTCTAAGGACAGAGGGTGTCACACAGATTGTAAAGCCCTCAGAGGCAAAATGTATTTTGTGACTTTGGGCTATACAAATAAAATTTGATTGAAATTTAATTTGAGCAGGTAGTTTAAACCTGGACTGGATGCATCACCATCCTTCTCATCCTTCAGGGTTGCAAACATTAGGAATTAAGTTTACATTGATTTTCTTTGCAATCCCTTTCCATTCATCTTCATTGTCTGCACTTGTCACTTGTTGATTTCTCTGATGTACCTCATCGATCTGTCTTATCATCTCATCCTGATTCATTTTATTGGTTTCATCACTACTGGAGATTTTAAGGACCTCACGTGAATAAAGAGTATTAAAACAACAAATGTAAATATGAAAGGATTCAATGGGTTGGACATTGTGTACATATGAAGAACCTTTTAACACCTTAGTTGGATCTTTCAAGCGTTCTTAAGGTGACATTCTTAGAAATTTGAGAAATACAGACTCAGGTTTGCAGAACCCAGCCTGACATCTGCTTGCTTTGGTCGGCGTACGTTGTGAATGAACCCAAATAAATCCCTGCATAAAGATGAATGAACTATGGACCACAGTTTTAGACACGTTCTTGGTCATCCATTCTAAGTATGCACTATGTTTTCTTAACAACAAAAAGAAGAAAATGAAGGTTTTGCTGCAGCTCTGAAAGGATTGAAGGTGGAAGTCGGAGCACTGCACTGTATTTGTGTGTATGAAACAAAGCAAATCAGTCTTAACGATACATTTTCTAACAAGCTGAAACTACTTACTGTAGTGCTTATATTGTTCAGACATTTTGTACATTTTCATTTACATATTTCCTTCATTCTGACTGAGGATGGCCTCTGTGTTCATTAGATATCATCCTCATTTGCTTTTCAGATTCTCTTTGATGTATTCTATCGCTGTTTTGCCTTTTAATGACCCAGTTTTCACATGGCATTGTTAAATTTTCATTTAATAACACAGCAAAGCAAATCAAACACCGTTCAGACGGCGGCTGTGCTCTACGCATGGTAATGTCTGTCATCGCTTTGTGCAGACCGAAATATCCCCATAAATATCGAATCGATTGCCGTGAAATTTATCTGAACTTGGGTCAACTGATGGTGGTGATCCTCTGATTTGGTGGTTGAGTGAAAAATATCAAAAGCATTGCCTTGAAATTTGTGGTGTGCAGTGGAATCCTGTATCCTTATGAGTCTTACACTCAGCAGGTCAAAGATACCCAACAAATGGCCTCTTCTGGTAGCTTGTTTGAGCAACCAGGCATCATTCAGCCCATCTCAGCTCTGCCCATGTTCTACCTCTTTGCCTATTGTCAGACCAGCTGGCAGGAGGCAGATGCAGGACTGCCAAGAAGGCCGTGGCCACCACTCTAAAACCCACAATCTGACATTCCCACCTGATTTCCATTGTAGTCAGACAACACGTCGTACAAACTAACTCTGCTTGAGCATCACCAATTACCAGTTTAATCTCCAGCACTGGTTCCAAGCCCTAACTGCTGCAGTATTTCTGTACTGTACCTCTCAGAGATTACCTGCCAATCCAAAATGGGGCAGCTATGGATTTATGAATGATTTATGAAACTGCTGGAGAAGTTTATTCGCAGACTACACATCAGCCCAATAATGGGCTCAGGTATGACAATTTGTGATTTCATCCCGAAAGTAGAAGAAAAATTGACTTTCCAAGACAATTTTCCTAAACCGCTGAAGGAGTTTATAAAAACTGTTGAAATTAAAAGTCACTGTTTACAGCAGTTTACCGGGGAGGAACACAACATCTCACATTATTACTTCCACTTATGCTCCTTCGGCATGATGTCACTGCATTCCTGTGTCTTAAACCGCAGAGATTCAGGCCTGTTTCAAAACCTCCAATAAAAAAGCCAACGCGCCTCAGATTGAGATGCTCTTGTGGTTGTGATTAAGAATGATTTGCTTACAGCTAGGAAAGCCTCTGTTTGCAGTAACAATAAAGCTGCAATAAAAAGAGCCAGTGAGAGAGATGTGTTACATTTATAGTGGAAGAACTTTTTCCAGTGCCTTGAGCACTATTCCACCAACACACACACACACACACACACACACACACCTGCACGCACGCACAGAAGAGCCAGTCAGTCGTGCGTTGCTTGGCTGGATGCCTGTTTGTGCGACTGTCAGGAGAAGAAGAATTCAACTTTCCCACACAGTTGTGTGTGTGCGCGTTTCTTTCAAAAGTCAATGCATATGTTTACTAGTATGTATGTGCATATATTTCAGTGTGTGTGTGAGGAGGTTGTGATGATGCCTTGATGTGGTAGAAAAAATTGATTGGGTATAAGTTAATTTAATGACAAATTACCAGTGGTAATTGGTTTTAATGGATTCTCATGATTAAAACGACCTTGAAGATCTGCTCTGTTCCCTGTATCATGTGTGTGAACTGGTTCTATCCAGTACACGGAGACACTGGGACTGACCCATTCAGATATCTGATCTGGTGTGTTATACAATACAAAGAATACTTCACTGATCAGAAACTAAATAAAAGCAGATAGTACCCTCTCAGTGCTGATCATCTTTTATCCTCGTCTTCATCAAAGTGTAGAATGACCAGAGGTACACATGTGTTCTTCATCACTTCACAGAATCCCTAAATGACCCCTGCCCGGGCTCTTAAGTTCAGTGAGGAAATGACACCAGCTCTGTCTGTCTCTCGCTCATCCTGGGAAATGAATTTGATGCAGGGATTAGTATCATTCAACACCTTCACAGCTGCAAATCCAGGAGCTGATTGTGGCATATTCCTTTGACACCGTGGGTGATTACTGTGCGTCACGTTGTGCCTGTGACAACTGTGTAATGTTAAATATAACAAGCTGATGATCATTTCTGACTATTTAAAGTGTCGATTTCATCCGGAATATGAAAAAACAACACACTGTCTCCTCATCTGAAAAGGAGCTGTTTATGTGTCCACTATGTCATAGATACAAGTCAAAGGAAGATAAACCATGTCACTATTTTACAGCATAAATTTCGAGCCAGACTCCGATTTAGAAGCTGGGTTCATAAAATAAACAAAGCCTGAACACAATAGGTGGATTGTCAGAGTTTAGACAGAGTCTCAGTTTTCATTTCAGGTTGACGGTGGACATCTGACCGGTCTGATCGTCTGATTGGTGGCCGCAATGTGTGTTTTTCCAAAAGATCGGGATCTGGTTTATTTTCACTGCATTGCTGTGCAGAAGCCAAAAACGGATGACACCCACTCAAATGAGAAAGAAAAACATGTGTTCAACATTCCTCTGTGAATGTACCCTCACTCATATTGCTTTAATTAAAGTTGTAGTTGTGCATCTTTGTCTCTCGCTCTAAACTCAGGTTTGCAGTAGATTGTCCCTCACCATGAGCCGGGTTCTGAAATTGTTCCTCGCCACTGTCTCCAAGTGCTTGCACATGGTGAGAATTGTTGGTCTCTGTAAATAATATTATAAATATAGAGTACGGTGTAGACCTGCTCTGTATTGAAACTTCTCTTGTGATTTGGCGCTAAAGTGGATGTATTGATAATCCTATTGATTATTTGGCACAGACTGTAGCTTGCAAACAAGGAGATAAATATGTCTGTGTGTAAGTGTGTGTGTGTTGCAGCCCTGTAGTCAATGCATTGGAGGTGAATGTAATTTAGCTTGTTTAATTACTAGTTATTTGCATTCCACATACATCACCAGCAGTATCACACGTGAACCTACCTTCTGTACTGTATGTACTTAATCAGTCTGAAGGAACGGAGCTATGGCATCATAAACACCTCGTGCTGCATTCAGGGTGTTTCAGGGAATAATCCATCATGGTGCTTGACAGCTGCTGCTGTTTACATACGGAGCAGATGCTACAGGCGCCACACGTTTGGGTGCACTTCACTGCAGATTGTGCGACTGAAAAAATGTACAGCGATGACTCAAACGCAAAAAGAGCAAGGCCGGATGAAGTGATGGAGACTGCAGAGCAGAGAGAAGTAGTGCAGGAATCAGCTGGTAGAAGTGCTAATCCTAATGGTCAACATCGACTGAGTCACATTCTATAACAGACATCCCATTAGCCAAACAATGAAGTATTGTCTGTGGATCCTCAGCCTGATATATCGTAGCTCTCTCTGTGCCAGGAGAATCCATTATTGCTCAAAATCTATTTGAGTCTGAACTGAAATTAATCTCTGTGAGGCGCACAGATCTGCTCTGCATATTATATGATCTGTGCTGTCTATTAAAGACAAGATGAAAGGATAAGTCCAGTGATAGTCTGTATTTGTCTGAATGTCAACAAATCCCATTAGAGCACACCAAGCGATGAATTAACACTCCTAACAAGTATCCTGACACGTTTCCCTCTGTGCCACAGAGCTTCATTGTTATCAAGATGATAATTAAAAGCAACTCAGTGATCCACACTGTTACATATATATATATATATATATATATATATATATATATATATATATATATATATATATATATATATATATAGAGAGAAGTTTTTGCAGGTTTGTGTCTCGGACTAACACATTACAGGTTAGATGAGTTGTTGACCATAGAAATATATCAAGTACTTTATCAATACTTAAAAACATGAACGGATTTTTCTCCAATCAGGATTGTTGGAGGTTGATTTGTGCTGCCTTGGAAAGAGCTAGTTCAGACAGACAACTGGAGCTGCACTCCATACCTGCAGGTCTGGGAGGGGTTTGAGATAATTGCCCATCAAAGTCTCTATGGTGAAACGTCTCTATGGTGACGTCCCTTAGTTACACTGCTATAGGAAGCAGGGAGCGCTTCTCTTCTTCTCTGTCTCTCCATCTAAACACATTCCTGTCACATCAGTGCATGAGTTTTTGTGCTTTGGATCATGGCTACTTGGTTGGCAAGGTGGAGGGGGGCGCGGGATAGACTGATCCCAGGCGGCAATCTACGTGAGAGCGCACGAGTGGGCGCCAGAACCGGCGCTGGAGGCGGATTAGGCGGATACGCCCAATCCATCTCCAGACGGTTAAATAGCTACAGAAGCATGGGAACCTTTCCGGACTACAGAACGAAGGAAGTTTTTACATTTCCCCCCAAAAAACGTGACAAATTGTGTCCCAGGGGGGGATTTTTTTTCCCATGGGACAGCTGATGAAAAAAGAGAACAATTCTGGAAAAACTGGACGAGTGGCAACATTAGACTCAAATAGAACGCCATGAAGAAGTTCTTCCTCCGTTTCATGGCATGGCAACAAATGACCACTATGTTACGTGCTCAGAAACGTAGGTGCTGGTTGGCCAAAGAGGCGTCCTGCGCATCTGTGCTCGATTGCTCTGCCTCAACTACCTGGATGTTTGTCACAGAAAATTGAAATTGAATTTCAAATTACAAACATTCAGTTTTTCAATGCAATGATTCAAGTTAAGCAATTCAAATTCAAATATAAATGATTCAAATTCAGTTTCTGGTGGCACATATTTCAGCCCATAACAGATGAGCACCCTTAACTTTCTTCGCCACTTGGGAGCGGTCGAACAAGCCACAAAGACAACATTGACATATTTTCTGCAAACACGCCTGTTTACACATTCTGCAGACACAGAGTCATATCAGTACAGTATTCATTTGTGTTTGTGTCTTCCTGATCAATGGACACCCAGCGATGTTTGATTCTCGTCTTTGTTTTTCTTAACTCCTGAGGGAAATGTCAGGATCTTTAGCTGCTAAATGCTGCAAGCAGCTTGTCTCTAACTGTGTCTGTGTGCTGGTTGGGGCTCAGCAGGTAGGGGACGGTGGGTTTGTCGGATATTTTTAGTTGCCTGCTGCTGTAATTTAAAGTTAAACTGATGAGAGCAGCAACAATAGCAGCAAGCTGTCAAACAAACACTAACACGCTGTTTAAAGATTTGGATTTACAGTCACACATACTGTACTTTGTCTCTGGAGAGGAGTTTAGCATCAGGCAGATTTCACAGCATGCTCAGAGTCCCTGTTTACATGCTGAGGAAAGTAAACCACGCTAACCATGTTCATGTAATGACAAGGCAAGGAGGATTTAAAAAACATGCAAAACACATGTTTGAATGTGACTCAGTCGCAACATTTAGCCACCCTTTTATTTAGAAAGCTGAATTTGCATCCACGTCGTATTTTTGCACTTCTGAAATATGGACGCTTTTATCCAAAACTGTTGTTGATTCTTGATTTACATTTCATTGAATCCTCATAAGTAATCAGATTACAGATTGGCAGAATCTGATTACAGCCTGCTGGACCTGACATGTGACAAGTGTCTTCACAGGCCAAAGAGAAACCAAAGATCAGTGAAAAAAGAAAAGAAAAAAGAAGAACTCACCTGCTTGGATGCTGGGGAGCAGCAGCGCTGCCAGAAACACACTCCATGTCTTCATCTCTCTTAGCCTGCCACTGACCGACTTCACACCTGAGGCCTTCAAAGGTTGCTTCAGACGTCCCAGTGAGCTTCAGAGGGGGCTTTCAGAGTTGATGTGCCAAATTCACAGCGGGAGGCCACCGAAGGCACCTAGAAGAATCACATAGAAGACTCAGCAAGACATGTACAAATAGGCCATTCTAAAAAGGTGGATTCTGGCTGACGGTCTGTACAGCCGTGTCACACAGTGAATGAGTCTTTCAGAGCATCAGCTTTAGTTCATTTTAGTTCTGTTTTCAAAGATGGTGACCCAGGCCATTGCAACATCACAAAGGTTTGGGTTAGATAAAACCAAACAGCGCCGAGGAAACACTGTTCTTTTGTTGCTGGGCCTTCACATGTTCAACAGACACTTTGACCTGCATGATCATGTCATCCCTGCAGCACTGTTTCTTTTGGCGAGCAGAGTCCTGCTCTGACCCTCACCACAGCGCTCACTTCACTTATTTTGAGAGTGGAGAGGCTTATCTTTATTTTAGACTTGTACTTAATGTGTGGAAGGACGTTACACTTTAGCTTAGAGCATTGTACAGTCATACACTCGAGTATTTGGTTTTTACATGTGAGATTTTTATTTTCAAATTTGTCATCACAATTTTAGCAAATAATACAATTTTTAGACAGACTGACATTCTTTCCTGTCATATTTCAACCTTTTTCTCAGTCTGAATAACTGCTATGAGTGTCACAGTGAGCAGCAGTAAAATAACCAGATGAATATTGAAGGTCGCCTCACAGCAAGGATGTTCTGTGTTTGAGCCCGCCATGTTTTCCATTGTCTGCATGGCTTCTCTCTGGGTACTTCCTCCCACAGTCCAAACACATGGAGGGTTAGAGGTTAATTGGTGACTCTAAAGTGTGAATGTGTTTGTCGGGGCGGGTTGTCTCCATGTGTCAGCCCTGTAATGAGCTGGCGACTTGTCCGGTGTCAGCTGGGATGAGCTCCAGCCGCCAGTTACCGTGATGAGGACAAGCAGTTATGGAAGATGAATGAACGTATGAATAAATAGTGAAAGTGACAGTGATTTGTTTGTTGGTTTGTTCGTTGGCTCGGACTGAAAGTGGTCTCTACTGCAGATAAACAAGCCAAATAAATTGGATCCGCAGTTTTGTCACTAAACATAAGCGTCATGTTGTCCTCCATTGTCCAGAAAGTTGCACTAACCCAAACCCTGTCATCTGTTTTTGGAAACACTCACAAGTCTGGAAAGTCTTGCTGTGAAGCTGCCAAGCTGTCGAGTTGGCAGCAGTGGCTGGAGGTTCTACCTACACCGCAGAAACATAGAGTCTGTGACATGTTGTGGCATTTTGCATTTTTAATTACTCATTTAAGGACTTGACAATGTTTACTGTAGATAAACTCATTGAACGAGGATTCTCCTACCATCGTGTGACCTCCAGAAAAAAAACGTCTGAATGGCTTTGCAAAAACTGTGCAACGTTCTGATGTTGGCTTTGATTACATTTAATTAGCTCGCGCTGCCACGTGGAGAGCTCAGTGAGAAGCTGTGGGCATAAAGGAAGACTGATAATTAATCATCGTTTATTTTATCGTGTAATTAGCTTGCTGTTTGACTACTGGAGACAGAGTTGGTGGGAGTTTCTCTGCGCAGTCAGACACATGGTATGCTGGCCTATTTGCAATGCATGTAGATACACTGTTCACACCAGCGCTGTCTTAATGGCCCAGACAGCCTTATATTTAATTCAGTTTGTTAAGTCCACATTATGCTGCAAATGCTGCGTGTCCCTCTATGATGCTTGCCAACACACTTCATCTCTGTCCAGATGTCTGCTGTTTATGGAGGCAAATATGCTCTGCAGTTGATCTGGCTGCATGCATACGAGTGTGTGTGTGTGTGTGTGCAGGTCAAAGCTGCATGGTAATCAAACATTTCTCCCAGATAATCCCCTCTTCATACTGGAATCGTATGATTATCTACTCTAGCAGCAGATCAAACCCTGAGCTGAAGCAGCGGCAAATAAATGACAGATTATAGTTTTTCTTTCTGGCAAAGTGCCCGTTTTAGCAAATACATTATTTCTGGAGGTTTCACTTTTTCTGGTTCCAGTAGATTTATTAGATTTATGCAGCTACAGTAAATGGCCATATGGAGATCATCGTGTTTATTCTAATCCTCTGTTTCAAAAGGGAGCCCTGGTGGTGGAAAGGTTTAGAGAGGTTTAGGTCCTTCAGGAATCCAGAGAAAACGAGGAGTAGCTTAATTTCACAATAATTCCCTTTCATCGGAAAAATATCTTATTTAGAGATTGTACAAAGCTGATTGCTGTCTTTGGGTATTACCCTGCACCTGGACAAACAACATCCAGCAACAAACAGCGTATCTCATACAATCCTGGAGGCGAGATCAGATCAAATGAAAACGCCTGAGATAAGATGAATATAAGTGGCAGCGCTCTGGAATTCCTCTGCTCGCCCTGCTCCATAGAAAAACGTGGCGAATGCTGCCTTCAGTTCCAGTTATGGGATTTTAGCCTAAGGGGTGTTTTCAGATACAAAATGAAATATTTCTCGCTACATGTCAACAAGAGTTTGATTAAAGAGTTTTTTTGGTTTTTATTTTGGTAGTTTTCGACCACCACTTCTATCAGTTATGATCAAACTGGACGGGAAGTAATTGATCAGCTCTTAGAACACACTGAAATCCAATAAGGTCCAATAAGAAACACTGGCTAGAGTTATCCAGATGATCTGAACAATTTTATTTGGGAGGTCAAACTGAAATTAAATGTCAGTTCTAATCTCTTGTTGAACAGGATAATAATAATAAACTTTAGTTTCCCTTTAATGCACCTTGACGAGACACCTTAATCTGGCGTTGGATCAAATAAATAAGATAACCCGCACCATGCTGTTCAGTTATTGAGAAATAACACACCAGCATGCTGCGCAAAGAAAAATCAAAACAAAAGACATCAGCACATTATCATGGATTATAGTTTATTTCACTGAAAACATTTCATTTCTACAATAATGAAGCAAAAAAGACACATTAAGGAATCATCACTCCCGTATGGTAACATCCTGCACGGTGACCCTGAAAGAATAAGAACAGGTTCAGATATCACATTTGTGTTGTGTCATCAAACACTGTAGACGTTCTTCACAGTAACAAGCAGATTTTGTACATTCTTGAAGCCTTTTATGTGAAACACTTTGAACCTTCACTGCACTAATTCTTTGACTTATCTCCACGACTGTGAGATCTGTTCTCTAAACTCCTGCAGGAACTGAAGTGACCCACACATCTGTTGGTGTGGAAGTAACTGTGAGACTGATTACAGGGCTGTTCAAAGTAATTGTGCTTGTATTCCCATTGATGCATTATGAATGCAATTGTCTCATGGGGGGGCTCACATGTCTCCTTCTCAGGACCAAAAGGCTCCTGACTTGGCAGCGAAAACTGGTTCACTCCGTGAATTCCTGGCTCACTGTCAGCAATGCAGCTGCAAGAGAATACATAATACTATAGATCTATTGTAAAACTTATTTTAATTTTGAAAACCAGAAAGGAGAGAATAAAATCAATCAACACAAAGCTTATTAATATTGTAATTCATGTACAACAACGTCCTTAGGTAGGTAAAGCTAACTCAACATCATGCAGAATGAAGCATTTATGTGTTATGTGTTTTATAATATCATAAGCTCTAATAACGCTTGTAGTATTACCATATACTGAACAAAAATGTAAATGCAACACTGTACAAAACTGTAACACCAGAATTTTTCTTCAGAGTTTTCTTTGGGGTATCAAAGCCATGTGAAATCCAATCACATGTATTCTTTTAAGATAAAACTGCACGTCACAGAGTGGCCTTTTATTGTGACAATCCAAGACACGAGCGTCACAGTCGACTACACGCTGCAGTCAGCATTGTGATATGCTACACCTGTCAGGTGGATGGAAAAGTGGAAGTTGGCAAGAAATCTCGTGGAAAAATGGGAGCAAAAACATTTTTACAATCACGCCTGTATAGAGGTCGTTCCTCACACAACAATTTCCATCCCTCTTCATGTGCACGACTCAAGATGTGATGGTACAGTACTGTGCTGTTAAACTAAACTTTTGTCTTTCATAGAGAACACATCACTTCCTGCCTTTGGCATTGGGTCTGAATTGCGAGGTGTGAAAAAAGAAGTCATCTGTAGCGATTTGCTACCATTTGTATGTGACTCAGTGTGGAAAGACAACACGGGACACAGTAAACAAAGAAAATAGCCCACTTGTGCCCATTAGAGACCTATGTCTGAGTCAATTTGCACATCCACTGACTTCCACTGCAGTTATATTGCCTTCTATAGAAAACCCAAAAAGCTAAGTGCAATGCCTGATTACCCCACAGAGAGGATCACTGGTAGTTATTTCTCCATGATGGCCTGAACTGTATTTATTTGACCAGAAGAATACATTAAATTTAAAAGGGAAAGACAGAGAATGAAGGCACAAGCAGAAAGAGAACAGGACTATCCTTAAAGTCAGTGAACTGCAGCTGAGTGAGGAGGAAAACTTTTGTTGCAAAGACTGGGACCTGTTGATGCCAGACTAGGAAATTCTAGATGTGTCCACAGATGATAGTGATCCCAGCTGTGTAACCAAAAGATATGAATTTGCAGGCCTGATCAAACTGTAGATTGTGTTTGACTTTTTCCAACATCAGCTGGAAGAATAAAGAGGCCACAAAAAGAAACAAAAATATCTGGTTATGCGTTTTCCCTGACCCACTGTAATCTGATTACAATGGTAGCAGAGAGAATGATAACTGTGTTGGATATGGACATGGAATAGTTATTTTAGCTGACAAGTTTCCCCAGATCCCAACGTACGTGGTACAGCGTGCCTTGATGTGTTGTTGTTGTCCTAATTCTCTTAAAACTCTGCAACGGAGTTGGTCGGTGTAAAACTTTAGTGGCGTGACCCTTAGAAACTCAGAGTCCTTTGACATTGGGGAGTTGGTGGTTGTGTTGCTTCTTAATGTTAAAAAGAATCGATCTGATCTGGTCAGGATGCCTCCTGGCTGCCTTTCTGTGGAGGTATTCTGAGAATGTCCAACTTGAAGGAGACATGGAGTGGACCCAGAGCATCCTGACATCCTATCTGTTCTGGGAACGCCTCATTCAATCTCAAGCCTGATCCTTTATGTCACATCTGCTACATCTGCTTCGAGCATTTAGAAAAGGTTCACAAAGAAAGACAAGCCGCTCCGGAACTAGCCGTTAGCACTGCACAAGAAGTCTGTAAAAGGAATAAAAGGAAGCAATAAAAGACACTAATATGGCTTCTCCATTTTTGGCAGTTTCTTTTCCCCCGTTTGTGTTTCTATTAACTCTCTGGAGCCGGGTCAAGAACAATACCGCTGTGAAATAAACCGATGATTATGTTTTATTTCTCTGACTCACTGCTCTTTCACCGACACCTCCAAGACAAACCTTCAAGTGGGTAGCCCTGTAACAGAGGCCATGCTGAGCTGACACACAGAGTGAAACCAAGTCAAGCCAACAAAATGTGCATGGAAATGAGAAACAAATGAAGCATTCTACCGACTAAATACTTTTGCCATACTGTATTCATAAGACATTCATATGAGCGGAAGGAACCTTCATGTGTTCCTATAGTTTTGGTCAGCAGAGCTAACTTGTGTTACCGCCTTAATCTCATCGTCTCATCATGACTGGGATTACTGCTGTGCATTTAAACACCAGGAGAGGATTACATAAAAGACTCAACGCAGGGTGGAAGAAAGTAGGCTGTATAGCTTTGGATGGTGAATCAACAAACTCATTTTGGTTGGATGGTTTGTCAGCTATTGTTTTTTTGGTGTTTACCTACGACCAAAACCCCTCCACCCCTCACCACGCTGTTTGAAGTGTGTACACCTGACCTTTTCATGAGGTAAACGCTGTGTATTTGTTCGACTGTCATGTGATCCAATTAATGGTGGAGAGAGACAAAGATGAAAAGTCCAGTGCTCTCAGAGATGACCCTGAATATACTCATTAAATCAAATCTCACAGATGAGACACGAGCAAAGGTGAAGCATTCAAACATCGTTCATGAGAGCTGTTCACTGTGCTGTCACACACAGGTCAGTAAGACTTGCCAGGTGGCAAGTTAGTCTGTAAGACAGGAGGAACGTTTGTGTTTGTGTGTGAACAGTGTGTGTGTTTTGATATGAAAACACCTGACATGATTCAGGACACACACTCCGGCTTCTCAAGACACTTTCTTTTTATTTTCTGAGACCTTATGGACCAAAGAATTCATTAATTAGCCAAGAAAAAATTAATTAATCCACTATTTAATTAATTCTTAGACACAGGCCGTGAGCTTTACAGCGCCCTCCTGCCCGGACTGTCGAATCGCAACTTAACGCAACTTTCACTTCCTCCTGCAACAAAATCGCAACAAAAATGTAAAAAGCACCGCAACTTTCACCGCAATTTTTTTGAAAACCTCATGCAACATCAGGCATTTTAGGCCGCAACTATTTCAAAAAAGGCCCGTGGACTGATATCATTTCCGGTTATAGACTGACCCCGGCCCCCCATCACAGCAAGGCAAGTTGATGTGGCCCGCACCGAAAAAAGTTTGGGGACCCCTGCCGTGTACTGTTTATCAAAAAAGAAAAAAAAAAAGTCTCCTTATATCCACCAACAACACAAGTATTTCAATGACTGTCTTATAAAAGGTTCAGTTAAACAGGTTAAACAGGAGCACGAGTGAAGAAATGTAATATTATCAGCATACTGACTCATTAAAGTAAAGTTATTCATTTACTGATAACACAGTCAACAATCTGTATTATCATCACGATATACTGTAGTTATGTTAATACCATCAGACAAGTGTACGAGCATAAATGAAACATTCTCAGGTGTCAGCACGGTTCTACACACCGAAGCCAGAAAGAGAAAGATCTCAGTGTCAACACGTGTTACTGTGCTTCCACTTGTACTGAAGGCACTATTAAGTGATCAAAGAGTCAGCGACGATGACCATGGCCGAGTCTGTTCATAACAATCGATGCACGTGTTTTGTTCGGTAAGGATGTGAAATCATCTAGATAATTAATTCAAATCAGTATGCACATGAGCGCAGTGTGAAAAGCAGCCTTTAATCATGACTGACAGAAAGACAAAACACACTCATGCAGACACGTTATGCATGTTCATGTCCAAAAGTGACATCTCTATTGATGTCATATTCCAAAAGAGTGTAATCAGTATGATGAACTATTATTATTATTGAGCTGCTGTGGCTTATTTTATCACCCTCACACTTCAGTAAAAACAGTGACATTGAGAAATCCATTTAGAAAACTCAGATTTATGTGAGAGGCAGCGTGCAGGGCTGAGGCCATACGGTAGCTCATGTGCTTCCTTATTGGACACTTTATGAGCTCAGAGACGGAGAAATTTGGAACACGAGCTGGCACTGCTGCGACAGCGCTCACACACACACACACACACACACACCTCCTAAAAAATGAACCTCTGACAGAAATTACAGCTTTGACTGCTCAACCCCACTGCCTGCCACACATACAGTGACACACACATTCGCAAGTGAAGGGAGGGTGGAGGACACTCTCAAAGATGTTTTTATGACCTCCACAGTAACAAAGAGTTACAATTAATCTCCTGCAGAAACAAGCATTAAGTCCATGAATAGTATGTAATAATATAGCTCTGGGGAGGTACAAAGTGTTGGGTGGAGCTCTGTCAGCTGCATTAGTAGCAGTTCTGTTTGAGGTCTAGCTAAACACCAGACATATGTAGGTGAAGAAAATCTGCTGACTTGAAAACACTGGCTCACTTTTTCCAAGCACATTTGTGTCTGAATGCGTATTTTGATCCCCGGAATAACATGCCGCTGCTGCTGGAGATTTTGATGTCAGATTTCCCAGCTGATGGGACGTAGTTGCAGCTGATGGGAGAACCGTTAGGGGTCACTACTGCAGCAACAAGGTCATGATCCCTCGCTGACTTCCCACCATACACTGCCAATTGTGCTCCATAGAGCGCCAGCACAAGATGGAGGCGGATGCAGAAACAGGGCAGCACGGTCATCCTTAGAACTACTTTAAACAGTTTTACACTTTTTGTTTGTGGTTTTAAGCAGGGGTCTTCAACCAGGGGTGCACAACCCCTAGGGGGTCCGCAGAGGTACTGCAGGGACACATTTTTGTCATAATAATTGACAAAGTAATGGTGACTGTGAGGGTGCAGATGATTGAGTGATTACAAACAGTGAACTCCAATTGCCAGCTCATTTAATAACCAACAATAATTATGTATGGACTTTTTAACAATCATAAAAACATACAGGCTAATAACCCGGTATATGAGTAGGTTAATAAGGTGAAATAAAACTTGAATGAAGTAAATATAAAAGTTATTATAGGCCAGGCTTAAAAGAATTACATGTGGGAGTCCCTGTTCTGTTTGTCTCCCTCCAAGGGGTCCCCGGGCTAAATAAGGTTGAATATTTTGGTTTTAAATAAAAGTAAATGGTTTTAAATATTAAAAAAACATTACAGCAAAGAGGTAACGCATACCTGGGCCGTGCGGCTGAGGGCAGTGACTGTATAGTTTTGACATCACGACCTTACAGTAGTGTGAGCTTCTCTGTGGATTGTGTTTTCATACTTTCAAACCTTTTATGTAGATGACTTTGGAGTTCTATGATGTGCTTTAACAAATCAGAGAATGTATCCCGAGTAGGCCACAAATTAAGTTTTATTCCATTTTAGATCAGCAGTGCATGCACAGCTCCCATGTGCTCACTCTTGGATAAGGAGATGAAATTGATCATTAACTCTAAACCTGACGGAAAATTGAGGCAATCCAACGACTTTACAGTCATTTAAAATGTCAGAACCCATCAACTCAGGCACACTGAAGACCCCCTGCTGCTGCATGTGTGTTAAGCGCATGCATACTGTGAGTGGATGAACCTACTGGTCAGACGTAACGTTATTGTTGTGCATTGTATGTAATTTGGCACCTAACGGAGGTTAACTATGTGATGGTGCCCTGCTGGGCACCTACAAAGAGTCAGTAATTATAATCTACCTCCATTCAGCTGAGGTTGGTATTCCAGCAGAGCAAAATCAGACTCCAGCAGGAAATGAATTCAGACCTCGTCTGCCATCTCAAAAAAACCCACAGGAAATGAGGGAGGCAGAGCGGCATTCAGGAGACTGAATGAATTTGAGTCCACTGGTATTGTTCCTCCAGGGATGACTTTGGCTGCTGTGTTCCTCTACAACAAGCAGTCCCCCCCCCTCTGCAAAAGCCAAATTACAGCTCTGTGCCGGCTGAGATGCAGTGACGCAACATGTCATCACTTACAGCCTTTTATGTCGAGAGCACGAGCAGAACAACAGGAGCGAAGACCTGGCAATAAATCGAGTCAACCGAAAACACACAAATCATACAGAGTTATAAAAGATGAATGAACTTAGAACAACAACAGTTTCTGGTTCTGGTTGTTTCCCTAAAATGGTACCATCTGCCAGAGCTCGCTCGGGGTCAATCAGTCGACGTCAGGGTCATCACTTCCCGTGATCAGAGGTGGGTCTGTGTTCAAAGTCTGACAGCCAGACAAACAGAATGATCCATAACTCCTGTTAATGGAAGAAGAGCAAGACCAAAACAAGCAGAAAAAAATGACCTGAAATCCTACCAAGGGCCTGACAAGAAGCAATTATCGACAACAATAGAGTGCATCAGTGTCCTCTTTGTTTTAGAATCATTGGGATTTAATCTGGGTGAGATCCAAGAGCACAATTTCCACTCAAGATGACTACAGTTTGTGAATATTGTGAATATACATACACGTGTACGGGTTGCCAGGAACTGAGAAAAAAAAAACAAGTGTGAGACAGCTACTTTCATACACTGTCAAAGAAATGTTAGATTGGAGAAAAAGTGTCTCTGTACGCTGCCTCTGGAAATCAGGCTATTTTTTTCCATTTCAGCAAGCGGTTCATGAACATCACAGAGAACAAAGAACGATTATGGAGGAGAAGGCACCGGAAAATGAGGATTAGGATTATTTTTTAATTATTTACAGTATCTGCAGGTGCACCAGTTTACCTGATGGTGGAGGTGGAGGTTGTTGGCGCCTGCCACTCAAGGGGAAAAAACGGTACTGCCTCCGCATGTTTTGAGAAAATTCGAGATGATTCAAAATCATTCAGTGGCGAGACTGCAAAGGTCGTTTTAGTGCAGATTAAAAACTCCAGACAAACAGGAAAATACTTTAATGAGATGTAATTAAGTTTTTTAGAAATCGAATTACCACGTCAACATGCTGCTAAAATGATTCCGCCGGGGTTAGGCTGAGGTGAGAATCAAATTCTGCTTCTGCGCCACACATGGGAGAAGTTTCATGGTGTTTGCTTTTTCCTAAACCAAGCCGTTTTGGTGCCTAACCAAAGGAAGGCTTTTGACCAGAAATCCCTGCGGGCAAACCTCTCCCATGTGTGTGCTTAGACCAAGCCCTGTAACACAGGGCTCCTCACAGACATGCGCATAGCAACCAGGCCCACAGTGCTAAAAATATGTATATCATTAGTAATATCCCGAGGCCCGCGGTGACAATGGATAATATGATTCACTCAGCAGTCAGTCAGTTTTGATAACAGACCTGCCTCAACACACATGCTAACAGACAGGAGGGGTTGGTGCAGGTATGTGTGTGTGTGTGTGTGTGTGTGTGTGTGTGTGCGCGCCTTTCCTGAAACCCAGTACGGATTTGATTGCAGGAAAAAAACATTTAGTCACATACTGAACATGCTGTCCTCAACCTGATCCAGGTACACCTAACAAGGTTAGCGTGAGTATGAAAACATGTGGCGAGACACAGATGATTATACTCACGCAAGAATGTGCACACACACACACACACACACACACACACACACACACGTATGTTCAGAAGTGCTCTGGGGGTAGTGCCTGTCATGCCAGCTGCTTTACATGCAAAACAATGTGCACACGTGTATGAAGCGGTGCATGCAGCACATGTCTGGCCAAAGGTTTGTACTGAAATGATATTTTATCAGTAATACGTCAACTCAGGGTTCGTTGGATAGTTAGCCAGCACGAAAAAGCTTCCCAACAGGTACAGCTACAGTACTTCACTACAACAACAAGAAGCACTCCTTATGCACATCATCATCTCACTGCTGTACAGTTCTGGGTCAATGTGGATGCAGGCGAATGACGACAAGTCCAGCACAGTGACAAATTTGGAGAACTTTTGGTTGGAAGCCTGGCACTGACAGCACTTCACTTACAGGCATTTCTAATGCTGTCAGCAGCTGCCAGACTGAGTCCTATAAATTCAGACTGTTTTGATAGCAAGGTTTGAAATCATTCAGCTCCACTTCACACTATGTACAGTCAACAGTGACAGTGGCTAACTTACAAACATGCAACCTGCACGATTCTGATGAAACTCAACACACGTTCCCTGAGTTTTAAGGCAGTTCGATTGCATTTAGGTAGCAGGTAGCAACATGATGTGCATAACTTACAGTAACTTAACCTGGGTTTCCTCACCAGCCGGTTGATGAGAGGTAGGGTTGCAAAGGGGTGGAAACTTTCTGGTAAATTTGTGGAAACTTTCCATGTGAAGTTAAGCTTGGAAATTTTGGAAAATGTTCCATATCATAAACTACATGGGAATTATGGAAATGTATGGAAATTAACTGTGTAATTTAAACAAACTGTACCATATCCAAACATAAATCTAAACATTTAGTTTTGTCATAAGCAGACATGCAAAATAAAATGATTAAAAATATTTGTAAGTAGAACTTTATCAAGTTTGAATTATTTTATTGAACAATAGCATGTAGTCCATGAGCTCAATTGTCTGTCTTCAACAGTCTCTGTGTGCTCTGGGCTCTACAGTGTGGTCCAGGTACAGAAATCACCTGTGCAGGTAGGGGGCGTGGCCTCAACAGCCCTGCAGTAAGCAGTGTGCTGTGTGCATGTGATTGAGAAAGTGTACCTGCATGAAATCTGGTAGTTTTAGTCAAGATTAGGATAAAATATGTTTTCACCAACTATATTTAAGTTCCCTGTTAAGAGCCAGCCTTCAATTTTGTAAATTCCCAGTTTATTCCCATATATTCCTGTTAATTCCTAGTTTCCAACTTTGAAAATTCCCAGAATTTTGCAACCCTAATGAGAGGTGAAACGTCTTCATGGATCTACAACCAAAGTTCAGTTGTCCCAGATTTAACCGTTCACTAAGAAAGACAACGTGGACCTGGACGAACCTCCACACGTGATGTCACGTTAAAAATGTCACCGTTGACTTTTGGTTTCACATGGGACACAAACAGTCTCCTGTGTCAAGACTCTGTGTTTGTCTGATCCATCCTCTGCCTCTGTGCCTCTGTGAACAAATATCCTGTCTGACTGTAAATGAGATTTTGATCTGAGCGTGATCACCTGATTAAATCATGTAACCTGATATGATTAAAGATGATTTATTGTACATGTGGTTTGTCTCTAAACAGAGACTGCTGCATTGGAAAACATGGAAATGAATATCATTTTTAGTGCATGAAACACAGCAGCGAGCTTTGTTTTGACACCTGCTGGCGACCATGGAAGATCAGAGGCAGCGAGGTGATCTGCGACTGAGTGACAGGCCGACACGCTCTCCCCTTTCAGCGTTCTGCCTTCGCTTTAATCCCTCTGTCGCTGCGTTGAAATGATGAAATCTCTCAAGAGTTGCATTAAAGAGGAGGAAGGGGAGAAATGACCTCATTAATGCTGGCAGTAGCATCACCGACAGCATGGAGTATGAACCTCAGTGAGCCCTGCAGTCACACTGTGTGATCCCCGTACAGCCCACAGATTACAGCAGCCGAAAATGTAAGCGTGATGAAATTGAAACACATGCTGCACATGATGAAACTTATTTAACTTCAGTGGTGGTGGGCTGGGTTGGGGTTAGGGTTGTTTAGTTTTTTTTTTTTCTCCCCCCTGACTGTCTGAACATACTTTCACTGTGTCAGTGTTGCTGTCAAGATGCTGAGTGGGGAAAATAATAATGCAAAAAGATCAAAAACAACATGAAGCACTGCAGGGAAGGGGAGATTATAGCAGAATTGTAAAGTACTCTACACAGGAGATAAAACAAAATATATTAATGTGGTTAAAATTGGTACTGATCTACACCCCTTTTTAATCTATAAAAAGACCACATCCCAACATGCCTCATTTCTGTCTGTGTGCCGTCTGCATCGCAGCAACATAATGGCTCTGCCTTGCATTTTAGTCATTACAGCCAACAGCAGTCCAACCTCCATCAAAGACAACAAACAGACATAATCACACAGAGTGAGGTGAGGTGGGTGATGGGGTGGAGAGAGTTGGGGTTTTATTGTGTGAGGCGCTTTGTGTTACATATTTTGCATGAAAAGTGCAAAATAAACAAATAAAGTTTGATTGATTGATTAATTGAAGAAGGTCATGGGATACAGTTGAAAGCTATGGCAATAGCTAAATAAGTTTGTCTCACCCTCCCTCCTCTTTCCCTTTATTCATTCCCTTTCCTGCCCTATCCCTCCCTCTCCTCACCCCTGCCCACACCCCTACTTTTCCTTCTTCCCTCATTCCTTTCTATTCAATCTGGTGCACACCTCTGCTCTGAGTCTCTACATTCACCTGTCCTTAACATCAAAACCTCACTAATTCCTTTATTTAATTTAAAGCTCTAAACTAGGGGTCTCCAAACTACGGCCCGCGGGCCACATCCGGCCCGCCTAAACAATTGGAGTGGCCCACTTAACGATCCCAAACAATCCCTCTAAACATGGCCTATTTTTCAAAATTGCATTTTCCTATTATAAAATATCCACACTTAATGATTAAGCTTGGCATTCTAATTAAAATCTACCTTATTTACGAACTATTTACAGTACTAGCTAATTTTCATTCCCTCACACAATGGTATATTCTGACGTGACTTTGCTCGTGATCAACTTCCGCGCAGTCTGCCCGGGGGATTCAACTCGGCGGGTCAGGGACGGCCGCACGGTGCAGGAGGATCCCCTCGTGGGCGGTGCGCCGCGACTGGCTCTGGGTCAGCTTGGAAAGGCTCGGGGGTGAAGGTGGCTCACGGCTCCGGCCGCAAGCTTTACAGCGCCCTCCCGCCCGGACCTCGCCACTTCCCGGGGCCTTGGACTTAGTGCTCGCTGCGCCCTCTCGCATTTTATCGCAACTTTCACTTCCTCCCGCAACAAAATCGCAACAAAAATGTAAAAACCACCGCAACTTTTACCGCAATTTTTTTGAAAACCTCATGCAACATCAGAGATTCAGGCCGCACAGAAAGGCACGTTGATGTGGCCCGCACCAAAAAAAGTTTGGGGACCCCTGGTCTAAATGAAATATCTTTGTGGTGTGGTCCAGAAACAATCACAGAGCTGGAGTGAACTGAAGCTAAAGGTTCTGCCTCGCCCAATGAAACATTCAACTTGTCCATTTATGATTCAGACAACCATGGCAAAGTGTTTTTGCTGAAAGTTTCAGTGCGTCGGTATGAAACACTGACAGAACCTCACATTCTGTTCAACATATTTAGACCATATATTCCAAATAAGCCATGCTTCAAGCGAGTGCTGACAACAATCCTTGCTGATAGAACTGTTCTGACTCCAAAATGGCTCCAGTGTCTGCTGCCTTGAGATGTTCCCAGCCTCGCAGTTATGATTATCATTCCCGGCTGACAGAGCACACAGCCAGCAGGTTCCCACTGATGTATTAAATAAATATATAAGGTGCTCCTTTTTAATTACTTCTTCCAATTAAGAGTTGTACCCTGGTGGAGCACAGCAGCCATGCTGAGAGGAAGAGAGGGAAGTGGAGTGAGAGCGGGTTGGAGAGTTGACAGTCTCATGGGTTCAAAGACAGAGACCTGCTGTGCCAAGACAGATATACAACCTCTGAGCCGCTTCACTGTTAACGAGGACACAGTCCCCAAACGTGATCCCCAACAACAAAACACTTCATCCAGGTTACAGCCCCACTTTAAAGACCTAATACACACTCACACGTGCACACAGCACAACAAGCCATGAATTTAAAGATTCTCGACACATCAAACTTTAGAATCAATAGTTCATAGCTACTCTGTGTTTGCATTCCCCATCTCTGACAGAATTGGCCGTGTCTTCTTCTCCCAGTGGTCTCCATTTCTAACAGAACGGTGTATTATTAAAACCGTTGCCGTGACCATCAGTGAATGCTCAAGGACTGGACCGGCTAAAAATTCCGTATTTCTCATGTTGTCGACAAATCAAAAGCAGTGGTAGTCCATCTCACAGCACTCTCTGACTTCCTTACCCTCAGGTCTGTGGTACTCAGCTTCAAACCCATTGGTTTCTACTGAATATTTAAAAACTGCTGTCTTTTTAATGAAACGCAACTGGACGAGAGGAAATGATGTGTTTGTTAGGAACTACTATAAGATTCATGCACAGTCGGCGCTCTACAGTGTTTTCATGGTAATGAGTCACAGTTTTTGTATTTGTATCTGAATAAGGCAGACATGGAATATAATATCCATAACTATGTTTCTATGCATGTAGAATCACCTGAAATGAATCACAGTACAGACAAACTAAATACTGACTCTAGACAGGGAGGAAGGAGAGTGACGTGAGGAGATTGCAATGCAGCAATTACACCAGTAGAAGCAACTAAATCCTACACACTGGACCTTTAAGACTCCACTACAATGAAATACCAGTGTGGTCATTCCTTCCACATGCTGGACTTTTCATGGCGGCCATTTGACATAACAGTAGAGTCAGCACAGGTGTTTCTAATGATACTAGTTAAGGTTCTGTTGCATTTAGTGCAGCAGAGTTATTCAGCATGCACGTACAGCACAAGATGCTGTCCAAAACTGTTATCAAGCGTCCTATCCTGCCTGAATGACAAACTTCACTGACCTGGCAACCATCGCAATCCACCAGAGGTGTGCATCTATTTCAATCCTGACACAATACACCATGAATGTTTTCCAGCCTCGTCTTGTCTGTCACACAGTGAGGTGACACGGGAACACCGCTCTGTATTTATTATTAGCTCCAGTTTCTGGAGGATCCTTCCTTATCGATTCAACTCGATTCACGTAGGCGCTGATTGGCCCGAAGAGGCGTCCTGTGTATCTGCACAACTACACCGATGTTTGTCACAGAAAACTTGAACTGTGAGAACTAAATGTTCAGTTCCAAACTAATAAATTCAATTTCAATTTACAATTCAAATTCAGTTTTTAAATGCAATCATTCAAGTTAAGCAATTCAAATTCAAACGATTCAGTTTCTGGTAGCACATATTTCAGCCCACATGCTTCTTATTATCAAAAAAATCCCAACAATGTGCTCGTCTGTGTCATAATACCTCCTGACATCTGCCTGTGGTCCTCCAAGCCCACCTGTTCCTACTGAAGACATCTTTACGTCTTCAAAATAGCCTCATAAATAAATGGCTTCATTAACATAAAAGGAGGAGACGGTGCATTTGTTGGGGTGTTTCAGCGAGAAGTCTGGGCAGCAGGACTGTTTATGTGGGACTGAGTCACTGACAGGAAACAGACACTGAGGTTTCCCTTTCCTGCTTTAAACATCCTGTGAATGCTCACAGTTCAAGCTACTGAATGACAGCACTCACAGAAAACGGGCTGCTTTTTTTTACAGTCCAACAGTCTGTGCGATGCAACTCCTCAGTACGCTTCCAAACCTTCACCCCGCAGGCCACGTGCAACCCACCGGGCTAATCAAATGCAGCTTGAAACCTGACTGAAACTTTTGCATTAACCAGGAGAAGCAGCAGTCACGCTGTCAGAGAGCGTGCAGCTCTGCACAACGTCCTCCAGATCATTCTCTCGCAGGCGATCGCTGTCACGGAAATGGATGCAAACGCACTTGCAAAAAAAAAAAAAATCTAAATTTGCTGATGAATGTCTCCTGACACAGGAGGAGGTGCTCGGATAACTTTCCTTGAAACATCGCCGATGTTTTTTTTTAAGATCGCCTCATCTCAGTGTGCTGTTCTGGAGGCCTCTCGCCAAATGGTCCAACATTTGAAAGTCAGATGCGGTATTTAAAACACACACACACACACACACACACACAAACAGTCAGCAATGCCAAACTACACGTTATTAGCAAGTCCGATGTGTGAAGGTGAGATATGAAATGGTTGGTGTTCGCTGAGCTGGCCTGTCACGAGCGGAAGATGGAACGTTTGCTTCTCTTCTATTAATCTGACTAAATCTCATCTGCCTGACAGGTTTGTTGATCTTTAAACCTGTAATGTGGCTGCACCGCCACATCACACATCCATAATGTATAACGCATCCCGAAGCCTATACCTACACGCGATCCGGAGCCGAGCCGCTATCAGAGCTACAGGGACACATCAGTGCTTCTTGACAGGACAGGGACATGATGAATCCACAAGTCAAACACATTTGCACATGCTGACTGATTTGCAGTGATGCGGTCAAAATATTAATCCCACAGGAATCCAGAGATTTGACCATGAATGCTAATCATCCATTCTTGTCCCGTTCTAGCCTCTCTCCTTCAGAATGTTCTAAGACTCTCGCTTTAATGCCCATGTAAGGAGTAATCCTAGGAAGCGTAATAATTTAATCTCATTTAGTCCTCAGAGGAGACTGTGTATTAGTGTCTAATGGCTTAAAATTAGACAGCGTTCACTAGCTTCAAATGCAGGGTGATGCCAGGCTTTAATCTGATGAGCTTCAGTTGATTATTAAGAACAAAAGAGCTGCACACACAAAAAAGAAGTAATTTTACAGGAAATATTCTGTAATTTTTTTACAGATTTTTCCTGTTTTCCAATAAAACAATGCCAGTAGATTTACAGATAATTTTTAGGTTTTATGTTTAAAAGTATGGTTACCATAATGTAAGATTACAATAATATTATTAATTGTATTTGTACATCTTTAACTCTAATTTTACATACATATTTTCTGTATGTTTTTACAGGTGTATCACCATTTTCCATAAGACAATGTAATAACTGTAAATTAAGACATACTAGCAGTAATTTTAATTATAAGTAATTTATTTTTTTAATTTACCTTTAGAACTACATGCAATTACCAATAATATAATATTACATTATTACTATGGTAAAGGTAATTAAAGGTAAAAAAAAAATGTATGATTCAATTTTTTTATTGTGTTTCACATTTTACAAGATTAAACTAAGAGAAGATTGGAAGAACAACAACAAGAAAAAAAATAAATAATAAAAAAAAATATAAGATGCACCATCTTATTTTGACCATAAAACATATAAATAACAGATAGAAAATGAAATACAATGAATACATGACAACTCCCAGACAGATACATCAGTCGATGCCCAATATGTTAAGCAGTCCATTTACCAGGAAACCACCACTATACTGTTGCTGTCCCATGTGAAATTCACTGACCACAAGTAGACCTCCGGAAAACAGATCCCTGCATAACATCCAGTCTTTTTTTTAAAGGTAATTTAACATGTTTCTTTCATATTCAAATGTAATTTTACATAAAATGTGACGTCATTTTACAGATCTGTCCTGATAATAAAGAAATGTACTTCTGTAGTGTTTTCCATAAAATTGCAGGTCATCAAGTATGTGTGGTTAAAGTGATTTTATGTTTTTAGTAGGTCACTTACTGTACATTACTGCATAAAGACAATTTAAAATATTTTACAAAAAGTGCACTTTAAATAATGCATATTATCACACTTCATTCACTTCATGCAATCAAACTATGCACGCAGATTCAAATTCCAAAGTTGGCGCCTATTTCCAGTTTGCTTCATCCCACCCGTCACCACCAACCGTTTGAAGAAGGACAGATAGTTGAGGTTAGCCCTAGTGTCCTTCAATCAGGTTCGTAGTGGGCATGTCATGAGTCAATCACATGTTAGACGTGCCCTCATGGGCATTGGACACATGATCTTCAAGGAGGATGAATGGAGACAGCCACAATGGACATCGTCAACCAACCATACTGAAGCATTGAAAGCAGAAACTAACCTGTTTAAAAGAACCAATGTGTTAATTTTTGTAATTTAATTTTACTGTGCAAAATTGATTTTATTGTAACATTTAAAACGTTAAAAAGCCTTTTCTAGCTCACACACAGCTCAGGATTTCTGTGCGTTTCTGTTTGTTTTCCTGACTCCTGCGTCTGCTTTCCAACTCGGGACACAACAGAGACATACAACAGGTTACATATATTTAATAAGTGACAGAGGATGACTCCCGGTGATAATGACTACTCAACCCAATGAGACACATCAAACACTGTGGTTCACTAGAGTGGAATCACTGTCCTGTTTCCATGGAGATGCTGAGGACAAATAACATTTTTCCAATCTATAAAACTAGATTCGAGCTTGCAATTAGAGCCTGTGCAGATGGACATACCTCCTACCTGTCTCAGCGGAGATGCACTGGCTGTCATTACGACCAGAGGTGCAGCAGGACTATGATGACTGTATAGATAAATGACATCTTTGGTACATGTTCATTTGGGAGCTTTTATTAGCTTTGGACAGGGTAAGACCAGATTTATTTCTCTGTAAAACTCAGTATATAACTGCATGAATCTATTTTGGATTATCGGGATCTGTGATTGACATGTTTAATGTTTTAACTTGAGCAAATCTTACTTTCAAGAATATAATGTTGATAGTAGTAATGTACTGAGTGTAATCTCTAAAGTTGTTGCACGTGAAAGAACAATATTTCAACAGGAAATTACTCTAGATAGACATGGCAATTCCATAAAAGAAATACTAAAATGCCCTTAATTTACAGAGACTGGCCTTAAATGTAGCTATTTTTGATGTATTTGTAATGTATTGAGCTTGTTTTTCCACTGTCATATTGTTGTTTTTTAATATACCAATTCTCTAAAATGACTGTAATCCTGTAATTAATACTGTAAATTTGCAGACATTTATCTTTAGTTTATGAACCTAGTTTGTTTTTATATGTTACAACTTTGTTACATGGAAAAATTTGTATTTTAATATAAAATTACAAAAATTAGATGGACTGATGGCTGTTTCCTAAATTATATAATGATTACCATGAAATTACAGAGATGAATCTGAAAGTTATCTTATTTTAATGTTTTTTTACTTTTTTTTTTTTTTTTTTTTTTTTTACAGTATAATGGGCATTTAACAACTATGATATACTGTATTTTAATTCATTTCAACTGTAAAATCTACTCTGTATTTTTACAGTTATTGTATGTAGTTCTGTGTGGATTTGGAAGTCAACCTGTGTTTCAAAGTTCTCTACGAGAGCTTTAACAATTACAAAAATCTCTTTAAAGCAGCACACAGTTCCAGGTTCATGGGCCTGCTGCTTACTAGCTTTGTTACTGAACTGAACATGAATCAAGGCAACATGTACAAACAGCACTAACCTACGAGGTGCTGAGAGGAGGGCGAGCAGGGATAGGTGCGTTATCACACTGAGGAAGGGTTTTTAGGAGGCCGTTTGGGCCCCTGTTGACCCCTAACACCTCCTTTCTCAGCCAGGCCCCCCTCTGTGCATTGTGAATGTGCTCTAATGCCCTTCTGGTTCTGGGTCAGTACAGTGTAAACATCACACTCAATACTGTGGTAAATCACAGGCTCAGAGAACCCAAAGCAAGCACAACACAGGATGAACTCTCTGCAGCCGAAGAACCTGCCAAAGACAACGATGGTGCACTTCTACACCTCCATCATTGAGTTTATCCTCACCTCCTCCATCACCTCCTCTGGTATGCTGTGGTAGGTCGCCGCAGAGGCTGCACCAGTCATGTGATAGCAAATGTTATGTTATGCTGTGGCTCTGGAGGGCTATACGTAGTCAACTTTGAGCTAAATGCTACCAACTTTCACGATAATCAATCAGATAATAAACCAAACCTCAAGGTGTCGCTAGAGGAATGGTCATGGGAATACCAAAGTCAATGTTTGGACGTGAATGTTGGAACAACAATTCACGCAGGTGATATCGAGATGTTTGACTCAACGAGTGGAAACTTTGATCCGCTGGAGGCACCAGAAGCCAAGGTTCAAGAATTCATCCTCTTGGCAATGTGTCTGTAGCAAAATTCATGGCGATCCATCAAAGAGTTGCAAAACTTTAAGGGTCCGACGTGCTTAGAGCAATGCTGTAAACAATGCTATAAAACAATGAACATATATGAATGAACAATGAACAATAGTTCCATCAGTATTGTGCAATCATCCATCAAGACCAAAGACTTAGTTTCATCTTGGAATTGACTGCAAAGAGGACTCTGGATTTAAGTTTAAGACCAGTCAAGACAGATATCATTGAACTGCCTGTATTCTGTCTGATTTATTCGTGACATCGTTGCTGTATTTGGATGCCGCTAATCAAATAAACCAATACATTTTGTTACTCGTTCATTTTGGCTGTCCCTCCACGCCTCCCCTTTGCATGTACTTCATGAAAGTGGATCTAGGAAGCGAGAGAAGAAGCAGCTGTGGCTGCCTGTGAAGAGACACCAGCCAAATTCTTCTAGAGAACTTTGGTTTCCTAAAACCAGATAACAAAACAAACACACAGCAGTATTTAAATACTGCAAGGCAAGGCTTAATGAGACATGCCTCACCCAGAGAGTGTCCCAATACTTTGGTCATGATTTGGTCTCGGTTCAAGATGTTGTTGACGACGATGGTACAGAACAGTGGTGACCAGGCCAGTTAGCATCACTGCACCACTATTTAACAATCACCATCTATGAAGCCGAGAGCAATAATGTACTCAGCATGACACGTGGTATAATATTCTAAATTAAATCTACATTCTGCCGAGCTTGTAAATGACTAATAGCACACACAAACACACACACACACACACACACACACACACACACACACACA
This sequence comes from Larimichthys polyactis, assembly GCA_018985215.1. Classification (NCBI taxonomy): domain Eukaryota; kingdom Metazoa; phylum Chordata; class Actinopteri; family Sciaenidae; genus Larimichthys; species Larimichthys polyactis. The sequence goes on along the minus strand of JAFMOB010000310.1, from coordinate 126,081 downwards.
CACACACACCCACACAAACACACACACACACACACACACACACTCCTTTCTCCCGTTAATTGTTTCCCTAATTGTTTTTCTGTTTTCCAGCAGGATTCAAGAGTCATTAAACCACTGTGAACAAAATGACACAACAGTTTGCTAAGTGGCGTGCGGAGTCTTTTTTAAAGGGCGCATGTGATCATGGAAAAGTGTCAAACAGAAAACCGCTGAGCACATGAAAGGTTCAGACTGCGCCTCGGCTCGACGTCGGCCTGCATGCATGTATCCGAGAACGAGCTCTTGTACAGTAGGTACTTCCCCTGTGTGTGTGTGTGCGAGACAAGGATTAGAGAGTCCTGCTGCCTCAAAGGCAGGCGGATAGCAGCCGCAGGGCCGAGGCAGGTGGCAGCTCGGATGGGATTTTTATAGAAAACACCACCCATAAAGCAGCATGCCATTACTTTTACAGCCATGTAGATCTGAGGAAACACGAGCAACGAGAGATACTGTCAGCTCCTCTGTGTGAGTGTGTCGGAGATACACAAACATGTTCGAACACAGTGCAGATGTTCGGAGGCAGGAGAAGCTACCTGTCTGTCACAGGGACAATAACATGTGTGTGTGTGTGTGTGTGTGTGTGCGTGCAACAGCAGTGTGATAGCAAATCGTTTTAATGGAGCAAGAAGCCAGACTGCATAAATTGATAAATCAATGCATCGGTGGGGAAAACCTGTATGGTCATTTGTTATTTGAGTGGAATCATGAAGGCAAACGTGTCACATGAAAGACTTCATGTACAGTATGTGTGTATGCATGTATGAGCCCCTGTACCTACTACACACACACACACACACACACACACACACACACACACACACACACACACACACACACACGCACACACACACACACACACACATCAACTGCATACTGGAGACTGAGATCCACCTCCACGTGGCAGTGCATGGGGCGCCGCTCTGAACCAGATGTTTAACTTGAACTCATAAAATTCCTGAAAAAACACGGCCGCTCATCCATACATCATCACCACTGTTACACATTACTACACAATTAAGTGCAACTCCGTTCTTTTGGCTTGCACCCTTTGTAACAACTACTTGCATGCGGTGAATATCGTAGATCAAAGTCCAACCGGTGGCAAGAGTGGAAATAAATGGACGGATGGACAGAATATTTTATGGATTTAATAAAGACAGTGCCTACAGCAGACTCCAGAATAAGAATAAGAGCTGCTCCGGTTTACTGTCTTCTTCTTCTTTCAGAAACATTGAGCTGAAGTAGGACCTGTACTGTAAGGCTTTTAGATTTATAGATTTTATTCTGCTGTTTTGCAACTGGCTCTTGTACCTAGTACTTATTACACTAAGGTACAAGAAAACTAACTTGTAGATGTGTATTAGCACTGGTCACTGTTAAGACTGCAGCCAGGGTACAAAAAGAGGCATGCAGGTTGGTGATGCAGATCTTTATATATGTGGGTTAATTGTTCGTCGACCTATTGGTAATGCCTCTGGGCTCCAGCAGGGGATCACACTCCTCTACCTCACTCAGTACAGATGGATGAAGGCATCAGTCACGTGTTGTTTGTGGGTTTTGTACATGTCACTATGGTGTCATCTTATGTGACACACAGATTTGTGTTTTGTAGCTGCTGGAGACCTCATGAAGTCTGATTGTTTACCCTCCCCTTAACATTTCAGGGAGCCATGATTCCATTCATACTGTATGTGTGTGCTGTTAGGTTCAAGTGCTGATGTCAGCACTGCAAGAGCCTGGTCCATATGTCAACAGACATGGATTAACAAGTTAAACATACATCTCATAATCTAGATATCATGTGATGACTTTTATTTCATTTAAATAATTTAGAAAACGTTCATGCTTGGTAACGTGTATAGTTTTTGTTTGCAATATATATATATATATATATATATATATATATATATATATATATTTTTTTTTTTTTTTTTGCTATATATATATATATATATATATATATATATATATATATATATATATATATATATATATTGCAAACAAAAACTATACACGTCTGATCTCAGACACAGTTCTATTCACAGCCACCTCTAACATTTAATATATAATAACTATGTGAACTGTAAAGGTACAGTAAGCGTTACATCTGAAGGATGAACTGGCTGCACACATAACCGACAATGGAGAGGTCAGACAGACACCGAAATGAGGACAGAAGGATTTAAAGTAGTTGGTGTTAAAGGTATGAATGGCTTTGGCTTCACTGGACCATTGGGAAAAAATAAAAGCATGTCACTAAACATCTCGCTAGAATTTCCCTTTTCAACCTGGACTGTATTTTGTGTCTGTTTTTATAAGAGACTAATGGGGGACAACAATATTTGAAACCAGAGCCAGTGTAATCCTTTGGGCCAGTTACACACTGTCAAAGTAGTCCCACTGAAAGAGTTTTTTGGCTCAGAGAGACGAAATCATGGAAAGGATCCTTAAAGAGATTTAGACTTTTATGAAAGAGTTACCGCGAAACCCCAGCGGGCACGTCTCTGTCACGTTACAGCTGCGACGCTGTTTTGGTCCAGAAATTAGGAGACACCGATTTTAGCTTCTCTCCACTGGCTGCCTGTCCATTTTAGGATTCATTTTAAAGTTCTTTTATTTGCTTTTAAGGCCTTGAATGGCCTCGCCCCACCTTACCTCTCTGAGCTGCTGCACCCCTACATGCCTAGCCGTTCCCTCAGGTCAGCTGCCCAGCTGCTCTTGACTGTCCCTAAAGCTCGGCTTAAGTTCAGAGGGGATCGAGCATTTGCCGTTGCAGCCCCGAAGCTATGGAACGAATTGCCGCTGCACGTGAGACAGGCCTCTTCTCTGTCTCATTTTAAAACCCTTCTTTAAACCCACCTCTTCTCTTTGGCTTTTAACACCATGTAGATGGTTGATTTTATGTGCATACATGCATTTTGTTATTTACGTATTTATTCTTGTCTGTTTTTATTTATTTTATCTAGTGCCTTTTATTCATTTTATTTTTATTGTTTTTTATCTTTCTATTATCTACTTGATGTTTTGTTGTGTTTCTATAGTGTTATTTAATGTGTTCTATCGTATTGTGCAGCACTTTGGAAACCCTGTGTTTGCTAAAATCGTGCTATATAAATAAAGTGGATTGGATTGGATTAGGAGGTCAGCTATGTGCCCGATAAATCTACTGAGTGTCATGAGGGGAAACTTAAAGGAACAGTCCAGACTTTTTTTTTACAGGCTTCCAAAGACAAACAGAATCAGTATCTTTGAACCAATATCTGTCTGTGAGACGTCCTGGATGTTTTTAGCTTAGCCTAAACACCTAAGGTAGCAGAACTTTAAACCTCTGGGTCGCTTTAACTCGGCCATGCCTTCATCTAAAACAAAACCAAAGACTTGAAGGTCTTACATAACTGCACACATGTACTTTGATTCGTCATGGTTACTACAGTCTCCAGTCACATGGACCCACGGCCAGGGTTCAATAATAGAATAAAAGACAGGATTGGGGGGGGGTTGTTAGTGATAACCTGCCTCCTGGACATGAGAACCAGTGTCCCGGTCATTATTGGCTTGTTTGGTTGGGTACATCTGGTATCGTGTTACGCTGAAGACACCGGGGGTTTAAGGTTGTTTCATAAACAGTGTTGGGAGACTGACAACCCCTGTTCGACAGGAGAGGAAATGTGAGAAGACGACAGAAAAAACATGTTCTGAACCCAACTGAGCACACGTGCCGTGGTGTGAGCACCCCCCGTGCACACACACACACATCCATCAGTCCTTAGTACCGTATGTTTAGTCAAAAACACATGGGGTGGTTTCATTGAAGTATGTTTCATGAGCTGATCTAAAATATTTGGAAGATTTACAGTCTTGTATGCTTCTGTCTTTGATGCAGACATGTTCTCCTGCAGTGGAGGGACTTCCCAAAAGCTATCAATTATCAAAGATCTTTTATAGGCAGTAATGGGCTTCTAGAAGAAGAACAAAGATGTAGGCACCACTTACTTTCTTTGTTGTTTTAGATGGAGCAGTTTAGAACAAAATGACACACTGGCTTCTGCAACTTGGCTCAAGAGAGAAAAAAAATGTCTAAATATATCATAAGGAAGATTCTTTAGAAAATGAACTGACTAATCGATTAAACAAGCCGCTTTTTAATACTGAATAATTGCTGATTCAAGCATGCTTCATCAAAGTATCACCAGTTTTATGATTTACTCCATTAATTCTTGGTTATGCATATTATATTTCTGCCACCAGATTTACACCATTACAGCATTATTGCTGCAAAAATATGACCTTGACCTGACTCTTCTGAACAGGCAGTTGTTCATTATCATCATATTTTTACTGAAATCAAATAGAAATGAATCCAGTTTAAAGTTGTCTAGCTGTTATCAGTAGGGATGGGAATCGAGAACCAGTTCTTGTTGAGAACCGGTTCCATGTGTTTCAATTCCATGGAAATAGTTTGGCAGTTTATCTAATGATTCTCTTATCGATTCCAGAAAGCACGACTAATTACGGCACGTAACTTACACAAGTTTGGCACGTGCAGTGCAATCAGTAGTAAACAATGTCACCCACTCGGTTCAAACGCTCCAAAGTTTGGCTGCATTTTACCAAAACAGACGGCAACAGGGCGACTTGCAATCGTTGCAAAGTGGAGATAACAGCGTCGGGAGGGAACACGACCAACATGTAGAAACATTTGTGCACACAACATGCAATATTTTTAAATGAATGTCGTGTTTTTGACACGCTTCGGACTGGAGATGAATCTCAACCTAGCAGCAGCAGCAGCAGCCAGGCTATGACCACCTCTGTGGTTACTACAGAAGGTAAATAACACACTGCCTACCATGTTAGAGCCATGTGCTTCTTTGTAAAACATGCTATAACAGTTCACATTAAACGAATGCCTTCTGGATTACATTTAGAAGATGACCATGACAAGAGAGAGAGTCTGGCTGGCTCAGAGGCTGCAGCTGTACTAGTACTCGCTCCAGTTCACTACCTCCTCTAGATGATGCTGATCAAACTGTTTGTTCTCCTGTTTTCCCAAATGAGAATCGATAAAGAATCGAATCGTTAAGCAGTATCGATAATGGAATCGGAATCGTAAAAATCTGATCAATTCCCATCCCTAGTTATCAGTGTTATGATTATGTGAGAAGTAAATTTGCAAAAGTGTCTCTCTCTCTTTCTTTTTGATCATTTATTTATTGTTTCCTCAGCCTGTACACCCGCGATTCAAACAGAAGATGATCCATTAGTGTTACTGCTACAGTTTGTTGAAGGTTGTATGACAGAGGGCACGAGCTGTTTAATAGATCAGAGATCAACTGGCGTGCGACACACTAGGGATGGAACTGTCAGTCAGTCCATTGATCTGATCCCCCTCCATCACCATCTCTTCCCAAGTGTGAAGGTGAAACTACAGTGGATCTGAAATGCACAAAAAAATGTGGGAGCTTCTACTGAGAGCACAGTGCTTAGTTTGTCTGTTCTGGGCACTGACAGTATAAAGAGTGGACAGCATATGTGTGACGTCACTCACGGGTTTCTGAAGCATCGGCAGACCTGAGGTGGGCTGAGTGAAGCCTGGGCACTCCAACAAGTCATCTGTAACAGCATCTACCTGTTAATCAAAGCGTCCACGCTCTTAATCCTGCATAACTTTAAGCCTTAATATAATGTGAACAGGTGAGTTGTATATAAATTCACCCTCAGTACAGTTGTCATGAACGGGGAAATTAGCTACAGAGACCAAAACTGTTTTTTGTACCAGGCTGTAAACATGTTTATTTCTGCTGTGAAGTTGGACCTTTGGACATGGGGACTTATGGAGACTGACTCACTTCTGGAGCCAGCCTCAAGTGGACGTTTGAGGAACTGCAGTTTTTTGGCACTTCAGCATAGGCTTCACTCCACAGCCACGCAGGTTGCCACTTGGTTTTTGGCTACTGTAGAAACATGGTGGTTCAACATGAAAGAGTCATGTCTATAGATATAAAAGGGTTATTCATAGGTTACAAAAATAAAATGATTCTTATTTTCAGGTGATTACACACTAAAGAAATCAGAGTTATGAATATTATGTTTCATTTCTGCCATCAAACAACTTGGACAAAACAAAATAAAATGAAATGAAATGAGAAATATGATTCAATTTTTTTTTTTATATATATATATGTAATTAGCAGAGGAGAAAATAGCTGAGTGTGGGTGTAGACAACACATACAAAGTAGAAATGTTTGGGCTTTTGATAACTTCAAATCAAGGACAATCATTTAGCACATGGAGATGTGGACAGTGGGGAGTCATTCAATTAGTCAGAGACATTCAGTGCTATTGTGCAGCCCGCTCAGCAGTCTTTCTAATCTACAAAGCACACACCGAGGGTTAGCACTCTAAAAGCACCGGCAGGACTACACTTATACTGTGCAGATCATAAAATAGTGGTAGATAATGGATTGATAGCAGGCTTAAATATCAAAGTAGTGTTCCAGTACGAACATTTGATCCCAACAAACACATTTAATGTGACGAATCAAATCAAAAACAAGGCAGTGAAAGGAATCAGCACTCTGCAGGTAAATAATTATAGCCGGCACCAGCAGTGAAACACTAATGTCAGTGAATTCACACACCACAGGGAAGAGGAGAGCTTCGCACAGAGGTAAAAGGTGTCAAGACTGACGGTGTATCTGCAGCTCACGGGCCGCGATCTGTCAGACATTCTTCTCCAAACCCTGGGAGAGAGGCGAGGGAGCGAGGGAAGGTGGAGAGAGAGATGAGGGGAGATAGAATTTCTTTGGATGGGTTCATCACTCTCAAATGTTCCCTTAATCACTGACAATGAAGCCATCACAGTGGAATGGGAGAGGCACAGAGACGGACAGGAGAGATTCCTCACCTCTCTCTCTCCTGAAGCATTAGTCATCCTCTCCATCCTCCTGTGAACCCTCGTTAAGTGATTCAGTCGGTGTAATGAAAGAGAAATAGCCTGCGGCCAGTGGCCATGTGTGAAGCTCGATGAATAGCCAGTCACGACCGTTTAAATGCCACCTCTTCCCGCGCACATGTCCGCCAGGACACGACGAGGGCACCTGCACAAAAGACGGCTCGCTGCACGGACACATACTTAGAATCAGGAGAACGGCCTCTCAGTGATATCTGCTGACCCAGAAGACGACAAAAGGACTTTCACTCCTTTCTCCGAAGAAACAGGGACCTGATTCTGTCATTGATTTAGGAGGTTGTGTTCTATGTGTTGCATGTAGAACAAGCACGCAAGACACAAAGACACCCGACCCAAACAGATCAGAATTCAGTAAACCCGAACGGAGCAGCAGCTTGTTACTCTGTCAAACAAGCAGCAAAAAGCAGAATGATGGATACTGACAAGGCACACTGTCCATACTGTGATGCACTAATGTCCCCACCCTCTACAATTATGGTCCACTGGGTGATTTTAATATATATATTTGATTTTTTAATATAGGTTACCGATTTCCTGAAATGCTGCATGCTGCGGCAGCAGGAGAGACTTTTCCTCTGTTAGACTGACAACATGCCGAACAATGACGATAATGAAACAAAGTGCTGCAGCATTTGTCATAGTGTGTCCTATTAGCTGTGCACTGTGTCTCTCGCTGCTCGAGAGAGCAAAAATTGTCATTTTGTGTCTTCACAAGACACAACACAAAGCAGTTCTGGTTCATTACACCTTAGATGATGTTTTGTTGTTGTTTTTCTCAGTATTTCTATTTAAAATTGACAACAATGAACTCGGTAATTACTTTTTTAAAAAGCAATTATGATGCATGAAGATGCCACAATCATTCAATCATCACAGCATTGTTTCTGATAGATAGTGAGGAATCAGGTCCTTTTCAGCACAGTACTGACTTCAGTTCAGGGTGTCTGGGGGGTCAAGTGTCAGGCCAGGATCAGGGTTCAGGATGCCCGTACAGATGAGGGCTGACACTTGGTGGGGACGGCGTACGCCCTCTGACACATCCAGGTGCACGAAGGATGTCTGCAGTTGGTGATATGCACTGACTGTCTACTACCCCCTCCTCAGGTCAGAAATTGGAGCCAGCAGGCAACAACTTTATTGAGAGGACATATCAGCCTTATTTCTTGTTCAAACAGTGACCAGCAGGGGATCCTCAGAGGCAGAGCACACGTTGACAAGCAATTCACATCTCTGAGGTCCTGATAATTGATTTTCCCTGCTGTACTGTACCTTTCACATCTGTCTCAGAGGCTCCAATCAGCTGACAGGACCCACTTAGAGAGCTGAAGTAAGAGTCCAAGACAAAATAAAAGAAATGTTCAAAAATCATGGCAGAGGCTGTCACTGTGAGCCCGGAGAGAACGGAATAATGTCATGACAACGCCAGGGTCACGTTGGTACTTTTTTAAAAAGCCACCACAGTCCTCAGAGCACGACAGTGAGACACATTATACAAAGACAAAAGTTTCAGTACTTTCTTTCATTATCACTGTGATTAGTCGTATTGTCGGTTTCATAATAGAGGACAACAAAACAATGAACCATCGCAAAGCATCAAGAAGTAGTCAAGGAATGAGAATGAGTAGAAATGTAGAACAGATGACGATGGAATAAAAATGGTCAGACAGTCTCCACTTTAGTGAATATCATGTGGTTTGAAGACAAAACATACATCAACGGACAAAACACTGAGCGATTTTACAACCTGCACACTTCATTTGGAAACACAAATAGAAACAATAAAGCTCTACAGCGTTATACATATTATATTTAATTTCAGCAACATTCAGTATATACAGCCCCTGAAATCTGACACTGTAGATATAAGTTGACCAGCCCAACTTTAATCATTGAAATGTAGGTTCAGATCATCTGTCACGGTGACAACCTGTCATCAGCCTCGATTCTATACAGAGAACTTACTTCTAACTACCGACAGCACCCCTTCCAAACCTCGTCCTTTCTGAGGGTTTGCTTATTATCGTTAAAGTGCCACTGACAGAAAGCTTCACATTCTAAACCCCTGAAGACAAATGTCTCCCCACGTGCCCGTGTTGTCATCGCCACACTTCATTTGAGCAAGTCGAAGGTGACGCAAGAGCACAAAACTTTGAACTTTGATAGAGTGGAACATTTTCCACGGCCTGTTCGTTGATGCACAGAAAAAATTGCTTCATTACTTCCTTCTCCTTCTACGTGTGCAGCAGCTGTAGCACGGTACGTTTAGATTAGGACAGTGGAGGGTTTCCGGCTCAAGTCCGTCACAGACCACTCCATGGCTGGAGAGGTTCCTGACCTGGGTGCTGCTGAGGTGCCCTCGAGCAAAGCAAGAACTCCTAATTGGTGTGGATGCTGTTACATGTGAAACCCCCATCACTCTAAGATCTCTCCACCATAATGAATTCAGGTCTAAAGGTCCTGTGCTTGCATGTGGTGAAATGACCCTTTAACGTACTGGTCATGAGACATTTGGGAACATCACTTGGTCGAACACATCTTCCCAGTACAACATTGTGCCACGTGTTTAATCCACAGTGTCCTCTCGGTGACCGTCTTTGAATATCCACAGTCCAGACTTCTTTACATGATTGATTTGTTTTTTTCAGTCCCCAGAACTCATGCTGACATTTTTGTCTCACAGCTTTCGTTTGTCCTAAAGACATAAAATAAAAAAGATTGGAAAAAGGCACTTTACAAGGTGAAGTGCCATGTAAAAGGAAAATGTGCTAAGATGTTTGGCCTTGCTTCAATAAGCCCTGGAGCGACTAACAACTCGCTCTATGTTGTATGAGCTGTTTTCTCTGCTCTTCTTCTGCCTGCTCTGATTCCCCCTGTCAGCTGTCACACATCTTTCTTCCTTCTCCAACCCCAGGACGCTGTTTTTACACAGAGTAACTTCGTTAAGATGGATGATGATATACACTCCTCATTTCCCCGCCCAGCTGCTGACACCTCCTTCATCTCAGTGGCGTACTAACTCTTGACCTTACCCCCTCTCACTCTCGTCAGTCTCCAGCTCCTGACCTCCAGACCTGCCTCTCTCTGAAACACTTTGTGTGTGCGGTCCAGAACAACCTTCTTGACCCCAACCAGTTTGGCTTTTACTTCCAGGGAAGGCATCACCCATCCATGACCTTTCCAAGAAACAAGTGTAAGACACTGCATGACCAGCTGTCCTCTGCTGTCAACATCCAGAACATCAAACTACACTAAACACTGAATCCAGAACATAGTCAAACCATACACCACAGCCCATGGACTACACTCTGCTAACTGTTAAACAAAATCTGTTCTGACTTTGCTGCACAATTGTTGAGTTGAGTTGTTGCAGACTGAAAACTCATCTGTTTAGACCCTTGGAACATGGCCCATAAGAAAAGCTTTTATTCTATCTCTCATTTCTAAAAGTAGTACTTCAGGCTCCGATCAGGCGGAGAGCAGCAAGAGAAGAAATCACTGCCTACAACCAGCTCAAGTAAAAACCTGAAGCGTGTTTCAGTCGAGATAAATTCCACCTACTTCTTTCCTCATCTGTTTTTCCAGACATCTGTTACAAACACACACACACACATAGAGAACGTGTGTCTGTGTGACAATGTGGTTTTAATCACAGGCTCGTGTAATGACAAGCCTTTGTGCCTAAAAGTGCTACTTGCTCTAAAGAGAAGCAGCTCAGCATTGAACATCTGTAGCCATCAGTCATAGCCGGCACGTCAAGCCAGTTAAACAACAAATACAACAATATGAAACACTGACATACACACTCGCACCATTAGCCATGTAAAAATGTTGAGCAGATCTCTCACTTTCTGTCAAAAACAAGAGAAAATGGGCTAACACTATGTGCATCGCCTAACAAAACATTCTCAGAATGCTGAAATGAAAATAGACATTGTTTCTTATTATCATCATTTAGTTTGCAGTGTGTGTGTATTTGAAGTGCAGTTCTTTATGCTGTGATTGTTGTTGATTGTGTCAGATTTAGCTCTATTTACAACAGAATATAGAATCTATTTGGACTAATACAAATTAAACATTAAAGATGCAAGCAGCGATGGTCGGGCTCTCGCACATCTGCGCACGTCGAAATGTGCATAACATCGGTCTTTATAATAGCGGTCTTGATAACCACAAAAAGTTTCAGACAGCTCTGAGGAAGTATATGATAGCCCAACACTTTTGCCTCAAAATCAGCCAAAAAGTCAATGGAGTCTCATTTTTTTTTCGAAAAAAATCGGCAACGTTGACTTTGACGCGCCATCACGGCCACGCCCTCTGATGAAAAGTTGTTATTTTGATAACTTTGCATTGTCGAGGCCTGAAGAACACACACGCCAAGTTTTAAACGCATCGGATAATATCCCTAGGAGGGGTTCGTTCAAATGCGACCTCTGGAAATGACCCCAAAAACACAAGTTTGACAAAAAATGAACCCTTGAACCCATGAAACCGTGGCGAGGGGCCCCTCCAAAAACACACACCTAGGTGGCGCTGTCGAGCCATATGCGTACGTCCATGTGCGAGACCCCCAAAATACGTAATTTTACGCCCGACTTTGGGGGGGTAGGCAAACTACAAAAGGAGTTTTCGAGGGGAAATGGGCTGTCGAAAATGCAATTTACTTTTAAACGTCGTTCAGCGTTCGAAATCCAATAGGGCCTCGCCCCAGCATGCCGTGCTCGGGCCCTAATAACATGTTGTTTTTATTAGTGTATAATCAACTAAAAATTGGAATCATTATGTTTTTGTTACCTTTTACTTCTTCACCGTTAATATGCTAAATGAACAGTAAAGCCCCTATCAAAAGTTCAACGATGCAATAATGCATATGTAAAAAGTAATACTGACACGAGATAACAATGCATGAGATTTATATTGCTGCAGTTTGGAAGAATACAAGTGATAAACTGGTAGAGGGCTGACGGACAGCGAGGACAGGAGAGAAACTGAAGGGAATATGCAATAAAACTAGAAGGAATCCAATGAAAGACAATGTGGTGAAGTGAAGCAGCAGGAAATGGAGGGTTTCTGTTATAATTGAAGCAGTAAATGTCACATAAATACCAAGACGTCAGAGCCCAGCTAACTTTGATTGCACCATGCTTTTATCAGCCCCCGGAGCAGACGTCGTGGTCAGAAATACACTTCACATATATAGTGCTGGTGTGAAATGTCAGTGGTGTGAGGCCAATCGCATCTCATTAAACTTTTCAAGCCCAATCTTTCTTCCCTTGTTTTTTCTCTCTCTCTCTTTCTGAGAAGTACAAAGAATGAGTTCAGAGTCAGAGAACGACAACAGGAAGAGACGACGAGAGCTAATTATATTACGCTAAATGTAATGTCAGGTAAGGGACTGTACTGTAGGATTGCATAAGATGTGTGATTTACTGCTTTTCTGCTCCGTTACATGTTACAGAGTCATCAGAGCGTCGAGTACAGCCAAAAGAAATAAAGATGGAGCAACAAGGAAGCATTAAACAGTTATTGTTGTAGAGGTACTGCTGTGCAAAGGTCAGATATAGCTCTATTATCTCATGGCAGAAATGGAATATAATATTCATAACTATGTTTTTATTAGTGCATAATCACCTGAAAATAAGAATCTTAGAATAATTCCACTGAGTTGAACGACCACGTTTCTACATCAGCCTCGAGGGGACAAACTAAACACTGACTCTAGATCGAGCCTTTCACATTTTTATAGCTATCATAGTTTCTTATTTAAATACTGCAGACTGCTGTGTGTGTTGAATTCAGTTATCAGTCTACCTTCACCTATGTTCAGCTTTTGGAGACACAATACAAGTGGCACAAATAGGTTTACTTCACAGGGTGTCTGGTCGACTCTGAGCCTTGAATTCCACCGCAGTGTTTTCAGCATTTTGCCTACCAGACTTGATCAATTTGTTCAGATTTTGTCATTTTTTTCTTGGTTTCTATGCTTCTACTATGTGTAAGTCAGCTACATGGATAAATTGTTTCCCTTTTGTATGTTTTTCCAATCACGAGTCTGCACTGAATTGACCAGAATCTCTGTGTCCGACTTCCGGCTAACTCGATCTGCTCTGTGCTGCTCCGTGACACGGCTGGTCAGGATTAGAACAGCCACATATTCTCTGCAGAGCATAGAGGAAAACTGCTTCTGGGGCACTTTTAGTGGAGTAACAATCATTTTCTAGAACGGGTGTAATCAGCTCTTGCAGCCACAGTGCAGCCAGAACGTGGAGAAGCCGTACCCGGTGGGATGTAAGGGTTACAAAGCGTTCAGGCTGAATACAGTGCAGTCCTTAAAGAACAGAAGCAGCTGCTGAAGTGTTTCAGCTACCAGTTAGATAGATATAATCCAAGACAGGAACATTATGCACTTTATACATAAAGCTGTAGGAATGCGTGGTACATCCATCCATCCATCCGTTTTCCACTGCTTATCTTGGTCCACTGTAATAAATGAGGGAGCTGCAGGTTTGTCGAGGAGCTCAGACATCAGGGAGGAACTTGGAAAAACTGGCACCACTGTTTCTTTGCCTACAAAAAAAGAGACAGTTGAGGTGGTGCAGACATTTGAGCATGATGAAAGTATTTCAGGCATGTCCAACTGGAGGAGGGAGGGTGACCCCGGATCAAGCCCAGAACATGCTGGAGTGATTACATATGCCATCTGACCTCGGTAAGCCCCACGATCTCCATGGAAGTGATTGACTGGGTAGTAGAAGATCTGGGCTACCCTGCCTGGCCCTGCTGCCACCACGTATCAGACCAGATATTAATGCTGGACAATGGATGGATGGACGGCTTTAATAATCTCACCAAAAAGAGCATCTGTCCATGTTTCTACCCGAGTCTTGAACCTACACACATAGGTTATATATATATATATGCACATCTGACCCGTGGTCTTTTCATAGCAGAAATACTAATAAGTCTCCTGTGATAACAGATTCCACCACACACACAAGTACAAGTAGTACATGTACACACACACACACACACGCACACACTTCACACACCTTGAGGCTGTATGATAAGCTCTCTTTTGTGGCCGGTCACATCCCAACCTCAATAAGTCCCATATGTCATTTCATCAGGCATCACAAACCACCACCTCACCAGCAGATGGAGAATAGATGTGTCAGGTTCATCTAAGCGTGAGTGCGTGTGCGTGTGTGTGCGTGTGCGTGTGTGTGTGAGTGTGTGTGTGTGTGTGTGTGTGTGCATGATCTTTCCATACCGCGGCCTCACTAACCTACATAAAATGCTGGAAAAGAAAACCTGACTTCAACACGCTCCTTCATTAGGTAAAGGCTCAATACCTCGCTGTGATTTATGTGCACTGTCTACGCCAGGGACAGCTACACACACACACACACACACACGCATAATGACGAGCAAGTACATGTACACACACACACACACACACACACACACACACACACATAGACCAAGTCAGAAATTCACCCAGTCGGAGTTGAATAAAACCCTCTTTGTCCGCTGTTTACCCTGCTGCCATTTTTCTAATTGGATGTCTGTAGTCTTAAGCTAAAGTTTATACAAGTGCTGTGTACAGCTGCCTGGAACCACAGCGCCACAACTCTCCAGACGAGTCCGTCTGCTTTTAAACACTTATTTTGACCTTCGAGGACCTCGATCCAAAGTCACTGCTGCATCTAAAGCATGTTTAAGGCTCAGTGTTTTTAGGTCTTACCAATTTTTCATTGACAAACACCTTGATATCTCATAAAATTAGATTTGTTCAAAGCAGTTTCCGAGCAGATTCTGCCTGTATGAGAACTCTGACCCGTGTAGTCAAGAATAAATGAGGTGCTCTGGTGACAGCTTGGAAAGAGAAAATGCTAATAAGCTCTTGTACACAGACTAACAAGAAAAACGACACTATTGGTCACTAGTTCCAGCGCTTAAAGTGACCTACATTTTACTTGGGAACAGCAGTTGGAAAGAAAAAAGGCCAATTTACTGGCTGTTCCTGAGCTTTCAGTCTTATCACGCACGCTTTATCACCACATTGAATTTTCTCATTTGTCTTAGACTAGTAATAGAAAGCTTCATGTGATATGATCAAAAGCTCCAGAACAGCTACTAAATGGACCCTGAAGTGTCTGAAGTAACCGACTGATTTTATATGTGGATTCAACCAATGCAACGTTTTTCAGAACCGTTAAACAGGAAGAGAGAAGACACAGTGTTTGAGTTCAGATGTTTACATGGTCCCTCGTTTATCGCGGGGGATACGTTCTAAAAAATAACCCGCAATAAACGAAATCCGCAAAGTAAGTTTTACAATTATTCTACATGTTTTAAGGCCGTAAAACCCCTAACCACACACTTTTATACACTTTTCTCAGACAGGCATTAACATTTTTTCACATTTCTCTCTTATTTAAACTCTCAAAGTTCAAACTTTCGCAGATTTAACAAAAATAAGTACAATACTGTATTAGTAAATGAAACCAAAGATCAAAACCTGTTTTCAAGCCCAAACAATTTTAACAAATTTAATTTTAATGATCAATCTACGAGGTTTGACACATAAGAAATTATTACCAGTAACTCACGCGTGTTTCACAGTTCCTCTGACGGTGCCGAACACAATGTGCGTTCATACTGTACAGTTCGCTGTAAAAAAAAAAAGCATGCAAAATTACACAAAAAAAATCCGCGAAACAGCGAGTCCGCGAAAAGTGAACCGCGTTATAGCGAGGGACAAGTATGCTTTTTATCCTATAGGTTCTTTTCTTATATGTTTTATTGTTGTAATTTTATGTTTCTACTTTTTCTTTTAATTTCTATTTTTTTTTATGAAACTGCTCTATTGTCTGTTTCTGTTTTTACTCTGTTCTGTGAAGCACTTTGGGCTACAATTCAGTATGAAAGGTGCTATAGAAATAAATAAAGTTGAGTTGAGTTGTCCATAGCTGGAATGTTTGCACCTTATATACATGTTTCCCTAAACCTAACCAAGTCCTCATGAAGTCAAAATTGGTGTTTTTATCACATCTCCAGTATTTGGCCCAACAATGACAAAGATTCCAGATATTTCTTCAGGGTATTTTTGATTAACTTGGGGGCGTATATTAATTTTACATCCAATAAAACACTTTAAGACACAGCCAGAGCAGAGTGCTCCCTGCACCAGACAACCCAGTATCGCATGTGTCAGTTCGATAATGTGTGTCTGTGGGCACAATTCTTGAGTCAAGTCCAAGTCCAATTTTCTGCCCTCGAGAGAAAATATTTCCTCACAATGACAGTAACTATGTGTTCCGCATAACTGCACGCCATTTGCGCAAAGAGATGTTCCTGCTGCTGCCGACTTTTTCCAATGACCTTTTCAATATGATGAGCTTCACAAATGAAATTCCATTCACTTACATGGTACTGGGGCGGCATTAGTCTCAACACAGAATGTAATATGTAAGGTGAGGTACCACACAGGCTGTGTGGGAAAATATGTTCTTTTGTGACTGTGGGAGAACTGAAGCATAAATATTAATATCGTAATTCAACAGTTGTCAGTTAACTTCAACTGTTCGTTCATTTTGGAGCAATATTCCGTGTTTAGCAATATTTCCTCTTGCGTGTTACCAACAGAGGATTTCCATGCAGATTTGATGGAGTTGATAAATATTACATCAACGTTTTCCTGGAGCTAACGTCTATCTGTCTATTTATCTCTCTCTACACCCCCAGCTGGGCTCGGCAGGGTTAAAGCTTTCCAGCCAGGCAGAAAACCTGCGGAGACAATCCTCAGGTGCCTCTTCTCTCCAAACTAGGCCAAGTCAAGTGTATGCACACACACACACACACACACACACACACACACACTGAGCACACCTAGAGTTTGGTATCACAGTCTAATTGGAAACCATGCTGGCTTCTACAGCCGTCTGTTCGAATCAATCAGTCACTGTGTGCATGTGTGTGTGTCTGTGTGTGTGAGAGAGAGTGTGTACCCATGAGTGTGTATCATATGTGATCAAGTATATTTGCATTTTAATTTTGGGATATTTAGGCCACACGTGTCATGTCTTCAAACATCTTTGACAGTAGGTCAAAGGTCAGATCAAAACATCAATGACTGAACAAAAGAAAAACACACAGAGTACTAGATAATTAATTAAACTGAGATCATAGCTCACCATCAGATTTAATTATTTGAAATTAATTAAGGAATCCGGGTTGAGTTTTTAACACCTGGTCAGCAGATGAACATAACTCAGCTCATCTACTGTTGGTTGTTGTTGGTTTGTCTGTTTTCTTTTTTCTCCCAGTTGGCACAGTGGATGGCTTGAAATACCACAATACCCATGAGCCTCAGCCGCAGTTGCTATGGAGAGGCATGAATCAGGATTCAAAAGTCTGTTGTCACAGTTGGGAAGAAGTTCATCCAAAATTAACCCAGAAACCAAAAGACACATTATTTAAAGTGACAACTGTTTCATCAGGTAAGATACACGCACACAACTGGACTTTACACCCAGTGACTGGAAGAAAGAGAAATGACAGTTTGATACAATGTTTTTGTAACTCATTGATTCTATTTATTATGATGTCTTTGTATTCAACAAGCTAACTGCTGAGATATGGAAATGCAACATCATCATCATGAGTCAGACAATTATACATGCAGGAGTTCATCTAAAGCACTGTATGTATTATTACCAACTGAAAATCACATAATGCATCTAAAATGTCAGTAGTAGGTTGGACTGACTATGCTACATTCATTTCCCATCATTATTTCAAATATGTAGGCGGTAGAGCGGGTCGTCTCATTGGAAGGTCGCTGGTTCAATCCCCAGCTCCCTAAGTGTCCTTGAGCAAGACGCTGAACCCCAATGAACGTGTCAATGTGTGTGAGCTATATATCGTTGTGAACGCTTCGGATAGGAAGCATTGTATCACTGCTAATGAGCTGTTGGCCTCCACTGTAGTGTATAAATGTCTATGAATGGGTGAATGTGACGAGGATTTCAACACCATTTACAGCTCTGTGTGCTTTAAACAACAAGACATGCACAAAAGAAACAGAAACATCTACAACTACGATATCAACAGAGTTTTAGATATGTCACCTGCATGTAAATGGGAATATTAGTGGATGCATACATGCATGGACATATGCACACATGCACAAAAGTGCCGCATCCAACTGATCCTGCAGGCTGTAACTCAATCCTAAAGAGAACATTTTAAAAAGAGCAACAAAACACTCCCAACGCCCTGTATTTTTCTTTACCGGCATATGTACCCAAGTACATCCTTATATATCTATGCCAGAGTACTTCTACTTAAAACGCACCCATAGCTTTGTCTTTTTTCTTACATACATCCATAATATGTCCATCTGCCATAAATTACAAATTAACAATCAACAATAGAACCAAGGGAGCCTATATTTCTATTATTCACATCAACATAAGGGATGTAGTACTAAGCCTCAGTGGAGTCAGACAAAGTCTGCGCTCACCGGGGCAATGAATTCAATCCATTTATTCCAAATTTGGGAGAATTTATCCTTGAAATTCCTTTGAAATATTTCCAAAATTGTTCCATGCCAATCATCCAACGTAGGTGGTACTGGACTTAGCCACCTTCTAGTGCTAGAAGGGCCTGCAGCAGCTTTGTATCCTTCCTCTGTTTCAGAACTTACACATGTCCCAGATAAAGAGTCTTCCAGTCCATTGGTATCTGAGCTTCGAATACCGTGCACAGTTTGCCATTCCAATACAATTTCAGTTTGGGGCAGTTCCAGGATATGTGATAATGATTTGCTACATTTGAACCACATTGTCTCCAACACATCAAACTCATATTTCTGTATTTCTCCTGCTGTGCAGTTTTAAAAAATCTTCCAACAACGTTCTCTCCACAGGTGTTGGAATGTTTCATGGGCCAGCCGAGGAGCTGAGAGCAAATGTAGTCATGGTCTATAAAGTTTTACAGACACCTGAAGCATTACTTCCCACAGCAGCTTTACTGTCTTGCTCTTACATGACCACCACTCCTGTAATACAGTAGAAAGGTTTGGGGGTGGGAAAAAAAGCGCAAATACCTTGATCATGCAGCTCTGTAAAACTTGTCCACCACACACCTGCCGCCCTCCATAATGCAGACCAGCATCCAGATGTTCCTTAACAACCATTTCCCCCTTCCAAACTGGTAATTATGCTCCTGCAGCTTTGCCCTTGGCCCAGTAAACATGCACCATCTCTGCACATACCGACGCTCTGCCTCCCTGCCACTGGGATACAGTCTGAATACCTTCCACTGCATTGTTGTCATTTCACAAGTCTAATCCCCAATTCACTGACCTGTCGACACTCGTACGGCGCAGGCGAGCGCACACGCGGCACACGCACGCACAGCACTCATGAGTTTCAGCGTGATCATAATAACATTATTCACAGTTTAATCTCAGACTCTACAAGCTGGAACATGCTGAGAAATATATTTTTAAAAACAAGTTAAGCGTACTTGGCCTGGGTGGAAAATAATTGTGTGTGTTTCTCTGGAAGGTCTGTGTCAACACTGAATAATGGAAGAATCATAGCTCCAACCTCCAATGTTGTATTTAATTAGAGCACAAAGAAAACAACATGGTTCTACCTTTGAGACACTCTGACCTACAGTACACTGACAGACAAGACAAAGTTGTTTTTCCGGAGAGGCCGTCTCTTTGTACGTGACAATGACGGCGGTTGCCAGAGATAAGACCCACAGATAATTCAGACGGAGAGGTGGAGGGGGAACTTGAGCTCATTTTCCAAGACCAACAAAACGGGACAAACAATTCAGAGCTTTCTCCTGTCCTTCAAGCACCCACCTAGAAATTAATACATCATCTTTTTTTTTTTGATTAATGAACACTGCATCGTGTTTATTGATCTGCCGTTCTAGATTAGGAGCAAAGAATAAAAATAAAAAAAAGAAGGTGACACTGGATTGATTTAGTGCGCCAAAGAGAGAGAGAGAGAGAGAGAGAGAGAGAGAGAGAGAGAGAGAGAGAGAGAGAGAGAGAGAGAGAGAGAGAGACTGCCCTGTCCTCTCCTCCCACATTAACTCCGTCTATCCCCATCTTTGTTCCCAGCTCTCTGATAGTGGCTGCTTATATTGACTCACTGAAACCCACCACGCTTATTATACTTTCATGAAGATCGAATATGCCAAGTGTTCACAAAGTTCCATTTCTTTTTTTTCTACCAGCCATCTATTTTGTTTGACTTTTTTTCAATCTCCAGCAACAGCAGATGCAGAGCTGATGATGGAGAGATGGTGATGTTCCCTCCTTCACAGTCATTTAGATAACAGCAAGTGTAAAAAATCCAAAAATGTCATTTACTGACTGGATCCCACGTCGGTGTGGGAGGACTGTCGGCTTGCAGTGAAAAACTGTCTCATGCTGCCTCAAACAAAGATTCTGATACTGCAGTTCCTCGGGCCGGCCACTTTAGGCTGGTTGCAAAACAAGACAATCCAAGTCCATGAGTAGTTCATGACGACTGTACTGAGGGGGAATATTTGTAGAACTCACCTGTTCAAATGATATTAAGGCTTAAAGTTATGCAGAAATAAAAGCGTGGATTTTTTGAAAGACAGGTGGACTGTTTAAGTCAGACTTCATTAATCGCTCCACCTCTCACCACGTCCAACTAACTTTACGCTTTAATATCATTTTGAACAGGTGAGCTGTATAAAAAGATTCACCCTCAGTACAGTTGTCATGAATTAGCTATAGAGATATTTTTGTACCAGGCTGTTGGACATTTTAACATGGTGGTTTTTAGACATTGACTTGTTCTGTAGCCAGCCTCAAGTGGCCGTTTGAGGAACTGCAGGTTGCTGCTTTGTTTATACTGAAGCCCTGTGCGTCTCGTACAGATGCTAAAGATGCCCCGGGGCAAAGCGTTGGTGCTGTTAGAATGAAATGTTTTATATTCGTATTGTGTGACCTGTAAGTTGTGTTGCCAACTCATCACCCTGGTTTCTATAGATCCATAGAGCAGAAGGCCACCTCTATCAGTTTAATTAAAACAGGATCTGTAGAACAGAGGGCTCCTCTGATTGGAAACAACAGAGGGACAAGATACCGTCAGGGTCAAAAGTCAAACCCCCTTAAAAGTTCAGTATGCAGTTAGTCATGTGAGGCATACTGTAAGACAGATGTCTCAGATCGATGACTAGGTACCACTGAACATCGACGGGGGAGTTTAGGTTTTCCTGGCTGAAGACGATTGGAGCAGCTGAGTGCCAAGAGGCTGGGACCAACAAGGGAGAGCCAAGTTTAAACCAGGGCTGCTCCCCAACAGTTTTTGGACCAATGAGACAGGCACACATATTATATAACTTGTGTAAATTCTAAGTTAGGCGCTCTCTTTTTGGAAGTCGGTTGCAGCTAACTGCTTGCAGACTGTGATTTGCTGAAGAAAAGAAAAGAGGTCCATGTACATGTAACATTTTGATGTCCTGATGCTGAATAAAAACTCGTACTAAGGAAGAATTCAAATCAACGAGCGCGCTAACAGTGCAGTATTTGATGCCCTGGGAATAAGAACAGGCTAAAACTAAAAGCTACCAATAAGCCGGCATGTTATACATAATCTAACACTGCAGCATGTTTAGCTTTGGCTTTGATAGTCACGTATACAGCATAGTGTGCAGCAGTGCATGGTGGTGGCATATAAAGAAGCAGAGAGAGAGTGTATTAAAGGGCTTTTGAGATTGTGCTTCATGCTCAGCGCAGGGTGTGTTCTGAGGCGGACGTGGGAAACTGGAGATTGCCTTGTTCAGCTGCTGTTCCTCTGATTGCACAAAGCTCTCACACAAGAAGTCTTTCAGCAGGCTTGTCTGGTGTGTCTGAGGAGGAACACAGCAGCTACAACAAACTTCTTCACAGGGAATGATGTGTGTGTGTGTGTCTACTGGTTCTGACCACGCGTTTAAAGCACAGTGGAATACCAAGGCTAAATAACAGAGAGAGTTGTTTGAAGTCATGACAGCATCGTTGCTCAGAAATCACACGCCCATCCCATGCAAGAGCAGTGCGTCACCTTCTGTTTTCCCTTCATCACAGCAGCTGACATTTCAGAGATTCACGGGATGAGCTGCCAGCAGCAACGAGCTCAGCATCCTCTGGGACACGTTCTGCTGTCCAGCCACCATTCACAGCAAACAATAGGCAGTGAATGAATGTGTGAGCACATAACAGGTCCTCCGAGCGCTCCACAAGAACCAACCCCGGGTGCTGCGGTTCAAGTCAGTTCAACCTGTTTTTTGGCAAAAAGTATACATTTTAGAAAGCCTGAGTTTGAAATGGTTCAGTTCTGCCCCCAAAACCAGGGACAGTGTTTGTAAGTGAGGAGGGCTGGTGGAGCTGGATCGCATCTTAGTTTCCTAAAAGTAAGATCCGGCTTCCAAAAACGAAGAGAAAGAAAAGAAAGAGACATTATGTTATCCCGTTGTTAATAGGAAAGAAAGGTTGGTGTGGTGTGTGAGCGGTTATCTCAGACTTCATATCACAGAGATATCTCAGTGTTCACATGTGGCTCAGTGTCAGCTGGATTGACTGCAGCGGGTCAGTGGGAATGAAAAAAAGAAAAATGCTTTAATCATTTTGAATGATGAAAATTCAAACATTGTAAAACAGCCTGTGGTCTGAACTGGACTGAAGCACTGAGTGACTCAGTCTGTATTAAAGTTAGATGATAATCTGTATTAACGGAAGAGATTCATGTATATTCAAGATATATTTAGGGGACGCAATTCATTTTCCATTTAAGAATTTGAGCACTAAAATGTATGTAGACCGCCTTTAGCACATTTCTTATAGGAGTGTTGTATTTCATTCCATTGTATGCTGAATGCAGCATGTCTGCATGGTGTGCAGTATTCTCAGTAAACGCTGCACAGTAAGTTTTAGACGACATAACAGTTGCAAGCCTGCGGAGGTGGAGCTATTTAAAGCTTTCAATGGGTTGGTCAGGTGCCGGAGGTGTGGTTGCAGCAGTTGTTCAGGGTTGGCGTGGCCTGTGGTGATGTGGCCCGATGTGATATCTTTTTTTATGGAGCCCCAAATCCCTGATGGAGCCACTGGGTACAACTGTGACACCATTGTGCAGCCCTGACAATATAAAGTTGAACTTTGGACCTTTATGTCTGAGCAGACTGTCTGCAGATCATCTTTCACTGAGCTCATGTTGCATAAGAACATCTCGGATCAGAAAACGCTTGTCTGCTGGCGGGAATGCGAGCCTTTGTGTGGAACAAGTCTGAAGATGGAATTTTAATTGATAAATGTTTCAGGACGATTCTAAATTCCTTAATAAGTTCATGTCGGCTTTATTTTAGCGCTGTTATGCAACTCAAAGGCACCGTCTGGACTTCCTTGAGGTCTCTAGATAAATGTTAAATTAAAAATAAAAGTGAATGTCACAGATTACGTATTAAAATGACTTCACACACACATTTTAGGACCAACTTACACATTTCATGAAAAGCCTAGAAACCTTTCAGTGTGGAAATACTCACAGATCTAAGAAACAACAACAGTTTTAGAGGCTAATGAAAGTTTGGATCAATGCAATGCAATATGTATTTCAATTTGAGGAAGGAATGGGAATGTAGACGCTGCCAAAACTGAGTTATCGTGACTGACTGCTGGATCAGAGGCTGCTGCGTCTGTGAGGGAAGCGTTCTGCTTCCTCCCATACAGACCTCTGTCTGCGTGCAGGAAGAAGTATGACTTATTTTCTCTGCAGAAGAAGATTATTTTCCTTCGTCAGTCCATTGATTTTTATATTTAATGTTTTTGTTTGCGTCACAGATATGTCAGAAAATTAGAACCTCTAATCCCGAGACTGATTCAGTCTGTTGATATGGACACTGTGTCAAATTAGGTGTTCTTACGGTGATGTGTTTTTGTTGGGACTACACAAAAGCCCGACCAACAGCAGTTCCCCATCTTTCTAGTTTTGAGTGACATCACAGAACGCACTATCCAAGCAAAACAATCCCTGCACGCTGTAGTCTTTTTGTCTGGATGTGTGAGGAGTCTTAGATGTCTGATTGATGTCTGATGTCTTAGATAGTCTTCCCACTATGACACACTACATAGGAAGGTTGATTTTGACTCGTGTCAGTCGAGGTCAAATCAGCTAAATCTGCCTCTGCAAACCGAGCTGAAGTACTCTGAGCTGCCTGATTTAGCAACACAGAGAGCAAAGGATTACTATGTTCAGAATCCATTTTTAACCCGTCACACAGCCTGAGTTAAATACTTGAAGCACATCCAAAAGAACAGAGCAAGGCAGTCTGAGTCACACAATAAACGACCGCAGAGAGACTGAGTGAACGCTCCCTGCATCATCCTCGTCTTCATGCGCGTACTCATGCACCTACAAACTGTCTGCATTGGTGGAAGACAAATTGTCTACTAACCACAAAATGCTACTAACCCACATGGACGAGACACAAAAATAACAAAACAGCCCCGAAAACAAACAGGAAAATCAGCGACCCCTCCCTGAGAGATGACTGCTGCCTCAGCCTTCAGCCTGTATCTGGGGGACACAGTGAAGGCTCCAGCCAGACAGCACAAATGGCACAGCTACCCAGCTACAATCCTCCCCACAGCATAAAGCACACTCGCCGCTCTCCTTGGATACACAAATTATGCAGCCTAAAAACAATAGAGGAAGAGAATTGTCCCAATTCCTCCCTGTTTTACTTAAACATTAGGGAAACTGCCACTGTGGGCCTGCCAACACATTTCCCTACCCAATGTCAACCTAAACAGTGACATGTTTCAGGTGACAGCAGTCACTCAATGAGGTGGAAGTGGCCAAACCACCAGGAAGACCTGGGGTACGGTCGAATAGTAAAAAGAAAATTAAGTCTTTTCCTAACCCTTGACCTCGATGGAAAACGTCACGAGGTCAAAGAAAGATGAGAAGGAGAACTCATCAGGAGTTAGGAGAAGACGACTGCGGTGTTCAGAGAATCTGACTGCTCTTACATTCGACTACGTCATGATGCGACAGTGAATGTTACTGATGTGACCTGTGGTAAAACTAGTCCAGAAGACGGAATACAAAACACTTCATCTGAGATACTTACTAGATACTCTCTGTACACTCTGACCGTGTTGTTTTATATATAGAAAAACAAGTTGTCCACGTTTATATAGGAAATATAAATGTCACAGAAGTCAGATGAAGTGTTTGTTACGCTGGTATGGTTGCTCACCCTCCTGTCCACTCATATAGAAACATATAGATATAGACAGAGATAATATGATTAATAATCAACAGTAACTTCATGATCTGCAGGACGCTGGATGTCACAGTTAGAAACATCATAAGTTAATACCCAAGGTTCCTGAGCAAAATAGACTATTCGACCACACCCAAAGAGTCCTGACATAAAACACAACATCAACTAAGCAGTGCCCTGTATCATTACATGATCTCATGGCTCTGGTGTTCAGTCTAAAAACAGCCAAGTGTTGGTGGGTTAGATGCTTTAAGTACCAGTAAGTTGATAGAGTGGGATCCAGGAAGACGTTTGTAAAGCTATCGTGGCTGCAATCTTTTGTCACAACGATTACAAGTAACACAGTAGTTATCAATTATTGGGGATGTACTGCCTGCATGTATTTAAATGTCTCCAAAGCAGTGCATTGGCACCCCGTCTACATCAAGTCTGTCTGATCATGGCCTTGTAGGGTCCTTGTATGAAGATGTAGTGGCTTAGATTATGTTCACATGGTTCGTGCTTGCAGATAAATGACTGGAGGAATGGTCAAAAGGGGCTGAACAGCCCCAGGCCCCTTAATAGGTTAATACAGGAATGCAACTATTCATCAAGGTAACCTAAAGGGATGTCTCCAAAGTCTATTAAAAACCTCCAGAGCCAGAGGGATTCACTTTATGGTGATACGAAACAGAAAAAAAAGTCGGCAAACATTTTTAGAACTGTAGCCGAGGTCATCCACCATTATCATCCTTTTTAATAAGCCGCTAAACTGGAAAGAAAAACGCAGCGGTGCAACATTTTGCAGCACTGATATTAATTTGCTTAGTAAATCAAGCTGAATGTGAGTTCTGGGCGAACTGGGTTAATACTGGAGCAGGGGAAGAAAAATCAGTGGTGTGTGCTCCAGATGGGATTAAAATCAGTGAGTGTAGCAAGTATTCAAATCAGCCATCCACCCCTCGAGGAGGAAATCCCATCTGAATGAGACTTTAGGCTTATGAGTGTATTTTTATATAATACAAATCGTGTTTAATACAACTGTAAGTACAGCCAGAGCATAGATTAAACACACTGCTAATCTGGTTTCATTTGATTGTCATTGTCCTCGGGTGGATGGAATTCGATTTATCCTCTTTAGCTTCCAATTTATGGCGTCAGGTTCATAAAGGAGGCACTAAAGGAAAATGAAAAGAAGAGGAGTGAGAGACAGACGAAGGGTACAGAAACGTGGAAGACGGGCAGAGGCAAGAAGAACATGACAGACAAAGACGCAGCGGGACAGCTCGGCAAGTCATCTTATCCCGCACTGACGTGAAGTGCCACGATTTAAGACATTCACACTCAATCACGGCCATAAAGGCTGCAAGCCAGAAACTCCCCGGAGCAGCCCTGGCATCCCACGCCAAATCCATCAGGTCTGAGCGAGATGAATCTCCCTGTTGTAAAACAATCTTGCGCTTTGTGTGTGAAAAAAAAAAGAAGAAATCCATCATTGGAAATTAAGACTGGAACCAGCCTGTCTTTTAAATACGATAACCGTCATGTGAGAAAGCGGAGGTGACGGAGGAGGACATGAATAAAACAAAAAACAAGTGGATTCTTGAGTGTAACAGACACCTCAGTGGTGTGATGATGCTGTTGAGTTTCCACACACTGATACAGTGAAGCTGATGGAAACAGACTGTAAACACACTGCACATTATCCAGGGATTAAAGACACTCCTCGCATCTACAACAAAGAGCCTTCCTCTTTGTTTCTCTGTGGGTAGACGGACGAAAAAAACACTTTGAGGCACGATCCAAACCGGCTTTCCTGTGCTTTAGAGATTTGTATTCTGAGGGACATTCATGGTTTATCTGTGGAGCATGAAGTAAACAAGGAAAAGGGACGTACACTTACTTAAGTTACAGGCAGCTTATTTTTCCTGAAGGTACGTACAGAAACTCACAGAGACACTCATGTAACAAAGCAAACATTCAGAGGCTCTATTCACAGGATATGGCAGAAATTGAATATTATATGAATATAACTGTGTTTTCATTCAGAATAATCGTGTGTTTGTTGTTAGAATGAGCCTTTTATATCTATAGACACCTTCCACACCAGGGGTTCCCAAACTTTTTTCAGTGCGGGCCACATCAAGTTGCCTTTCTGTGATGGGGGGCCGGGGTCAGTCTATAACTGAAATGATATCAGCCCCACCAGGATTTCACGGCCTTTTTTGAAATAGTTGCGGCCTATAATCCCTGATGTTGCATGAGGTTTTCAAAAAAATGTGGTGAAAGTTGCGGTGCTTTTTACATTTTTGTTGCGATTTTGTTGCGAGAAGAAGGGAAAGTTGCGATAAGTTGTGATTCGACAGTCGCGGAGAGGGCGCAGCGAGCACTAAGTCCACGGCCCCGGGAAGCCGCAAGGTCCGGGCAGGAGGGTGCTGTAAAGCTCGCGGTCGGAGCCGTGAGCCATCTTCGCCCCCGAGCCTTTCCAAGCTGACACAGAACCGGTCGCGGCGCACCACCGCGGAGGAAATGTGCCCGGCGGAGGCCAGCCAGCACCAGGGAGAGGTCCCATGAGGGGATCCTCCCGCACCGTGTGGCCATCCCTGACCCGCCGAGTTGAATCCCCCGGGCAGAATGCACGGAAGTTGATCACGAGCAAAGTCTTGTCGGAATATACCATTGTGTAAGGGGATGAAAATTAGCTAGTACTGTAAATAGTTTCATACCAGATACCAGAGCAGATCTAATCATTGCCAAGCAGTTTCACCCTCAGTCTCTAGTGAGTGAAACATTTAGACTTGTGACCTGAGTCTGCTTAATTCTGCACACGGCTGCTTTTAATGTGAAATACCAGAAAGTCTATAATCAGTACATAAAATAGAATGCAGCCAATTAAACTGAAAATTCCACCAGGCTCTGACTCCAGCTCTGTTCTTAAAGGACTGCTGTGTGGCATCTAAACACCCTCACCTCACCCTCTCCAATGCTGAATTGTAAAGTAATACTACAAACAGATGGTTTTTACTTTACATTGTACTCACTGAAGTAAACGATGCTTCAGTAATGCGAGATAAACAACACAGTAAGTCAAGACCGTGGACCCTGATTGTACTCAGATCACTTGATCCGTCCCACTGGGCCTGCGGCCTGAAGCCAGTTCTTTTTAATTTGGCAACACACAGTGTAACCATGTTGAACCCTGACACACAGGGAGGAGATCTTCACTCCAACATTCCTGAAGAAAAATGGCTCAAATATTTCCCGAGCTGATGGAGGCCAAGAACAGTTAGAGTCGGGGTCACCTCCAGGTGTGCGACGTGTATCAAATATTCAGACGGAAACGTCACAGACAGATAAAAATGAAAACAGAAGAGATGATGGAGCAGGATGGAAATCACAGCTGCCTCTACGGCAGGTACATCCATCTTATTCTATCCATCAGGTTAACTTGACTGAACTTTGTCTCACATACAGTCTATGTACTCAACCACTTACAGGGACAGCACCCCTGACACATATGCAATCATTCCATCCATCCATCCATCCATCCATCCATCCATCCATCCATCTATCCATCCATCCATCCATCCCAAAAACCAGTGAACTGTACCCTCACAGCATCTCCATAATAAACCTCTTTCACTCTTCAGTCCCATTCCTCTCCAACCATCATTTCCACACTCCATGCCAGTTATGTCTGGGACAGGAAAATGCCTTCAGACAGTAATTAATCATGGCCTTAAATCTCCTTGCAGCTGATCCAAAATTCATCCACATTACATTTTGGTAATGAAATTACAAGCAATAGATCAAGAAGTGATGTTATTGGAAGCTGAACTCATCAATGGATATTTGTTGTGTTGTTTTTTGGGGGGCTATTTTTTCTAAAATCGTTATTATTTTTTATCCACTGGATGATGATGGAGCCGCAGAGCTACAAGTCGAACTGTTTGAAAACTGGTTGTTGTTAATTTAATTGAAAATGTGTTTTGGGAATCAGCACCGCCTGAGCACAATATGA
The DNA here is from genome assembly GCA_018985215.1 of Larimichthys polyactis. Taxonomy (NCBI): domain Eukaryota; kingdom Metazoa; phylum Chordata; class Actinopteri; family Sciaenidae; genus Larimichthys; species Larimichthys polyactis. Next base: position 96,744 of record JAFMOB010000310.1, on the reverse strand, counting down.
ACTGAATTGGATGAGTTGAAGAGGTGTCTAACATCAAAATAAAGATTTCATTATCTCGGTTTTTGTGACAAACTCTGTCCGACGCTCAAATCGGAGCCATAATCACCCCCAAAAAAATGCTATGTGCGTCCCAACATTTCATTAAAACTGCAAAACAGTTGGGGGACTGGATGCACCTGGATTGAATGAGAATCTGATTGAGGAACGGCAGCAACACACCATCAAAGACATGCGAGACAAAAGCATTTTGAACAGACGGAACAAAAGCTCAAAAGAAATTAGACACTGAACTATACATGAAGCTTCTTTACCTGTTTTTCTCTCACAGCCTTTCACATCCGCTTCAAAGGAGAGAGAAAAATAGCAGGTCTAAAGAAAATAACACAACGTTAGATATTCATGAAATGTCTGTTAGATTCGTCCTTTCAATTAAAATGGGTTTTAAAAAGTTCTGTTCTATTACAGCCACATTTTCCTCATCTTAAATGTCGTTGCTGACAGGCATGTGTCAAACATCCTTCACATCCGTGTCATGAACTCAACCAGCCTTTCTTCTGAAGTGGGGTTCAAATGTTTAAAATCACACAAATATTCCCATGTTCACGACAGGAAATGACACTTTTATTCATCACATATGGCCAATAAGGTGTCGTCTAGTACGGCGTTTTATCCTCATGGCGCATGTGGTTGCTGGAAATAAACTGATTCATAAATATTTGCATAAAACTGCATTCCCAGCAGCCTAGCTAATGATAAAGTCTTTTGGCTAATCCTGGATTAATTATGTGTCAATGCAAATTGGTTATGAAAGACCTGAAACCTATTGTTCTATTCACTAAGCAGGTCAATTGTCTTTTCTTGGGTTGCAAGGTTATTATTATGATATTATTGGTTCAATAACAGCAACATAGCCAAGTATTGCAAGCATTTGATGAAGATTTTATGTCTGTACAATCTGGAATGAAGATCTAACCAGGACAGCTAACCAGGCTGAAATATGTGCCACCAGAAACTGAATTTGAATCTTTTATATTTGGATTTGAATTGCTTAACTTGAATAACTGCATTAAAAAAACTGAATTTGAGTCCTTTGATTGGCTAGAATACATCATAGATACATCCACGTGTTGGTTGAAAAAGAAAATATCCTGCCTAGTAACGTCTGTCCATTCGTTGACTGCGCTTTCAGTCTGCCGAATATTTTTTATTTTTTATTTTTTTGATTCAAGTTAAGCAATTCAAATCCAGATATAAATGATTCAAGTTCCGTTTCTGGTGGCACATATTTCAGCCCATATGGAAGGCCGAAATGCACAACTGCTCAACAAGCACATCAGACTTTGTAGTTTCTAAATAGAAACAGTAACAGTCCCCTGTCTGCCACTTCCTCAAATAGTCATCTCCAAAGCTGGGTGTGGAAGACTGAACACTACGCAGCTGAAGCAGAGGGACCACCAGCGTTCACCAGTGTGAATACAGCAGATAAGGAAGCTGCTGAAGCTGGAATGATTGCAACCACTACCCTGCTGAAATTAGTGCACGACACTAGAAAGTACACAGTGTACACAGGCCTGGACTTAAATAGACAATCCTATTCTAGAGATTCCCAGATTCCAGCATGTTTGCAAAGGGGTTACCACACCCATACAGTATATAGAAAAGGGCTAATGCTCTATGATGTCCTAACCGTCCAACCCGCACAAATCAATGAACAACCCAAAGACACACCTTTCTTTGTCCTGTAACCATGTCTAATACTTAGCTGTATTCCCATGCGTCTGCATGTTTAGCATATTTAATATAAATAGCATTAATTGATACTGGACATGTGCCTGTAGCGGGCCTCACATATACGTTGGTTGTGTTTCAACCTGAGAGCTCAGATCAGATAAAAAGCTTTTCCCCTTTCTCAAACCTCAAGTACACTTCTGAGCAAGCATTCAAAGAGCCTTACATCACCCTCGATGCCGCGCATCCACGCATGGTTTGCGAGCTATCTAATTGGTACTAGCAGTGCAACCTGAGGTGACGCGGATGATCTCCTCGTACCGCACATGACAGTGGGAGCTCTTGCTCGAGGAGGCTGTGCAGAAGAAAAGGGATGAGGGGGAGCTGCTCTAAAGTCGCTCACCATAAATCTGTAAGAGGCTGCTCACTTCCCTCCAGGTGCAGCTGTTTTATTCTCTGTCTGAAACCGATGTAATGAGTAGCATGGCCAAAGTTGAGACCTATTCACCATGGATGGACCTGGAGCTGAGTCACTCCTGCAGGGTGTATAGCTCGGAGGAGGTGTGTGTGTGTGTGTGTGTGTGTGTGTGTGTGTCTTTTTTTTTAGCAAACCATTACAGTTAAAAAGAAGGTAGGACTCCACACACCCCCGTACCTCCAGGCTATCACAGCTAAGAGCCGGGTTGCAACAATCGATGACACCCGCTGACGGCTGACAAAAAGAGAACAACACGGCTCAATGCATTGTTCACTTACAATGTCGTGGAGCAATCGATGAGAAGGAGGACAAGAGTTTCTAGAGATCACAGTAAACACTTGGGAAGATTTCTTTCCAGCTCTTAGAAGCACACACGCACACACACACACACACACACACACACACACACACACACACACAATGGGCAATTATTAAACCAGATTAGTAGATTAGATTAGCATTTTTAGATCCACCTTGAAAGTAGATAGTAGTTTTTGAGATAGGGATAGATTTCTACCAATGCTGAAGTAAAGTTGGCAGTGTTTGCAGGTGGAAAGCCAGTGAGGAATCACGCCCTTCTACTCTGGGAAGAAGGTCGATGTGAGCAGTGAGACCAAAAGACTGAAGAAATCTAAAGGGGAAAATCCTCTGCAGACCGATCCGGGTCCACCTGGCTCCAGGTAATCTGAAAGAGTGTCCTGCCTCAGGCAGAGGCAGCTTTGTGGAAGCTGTTAGACAGCATTAAGCATTAAGCAGCCTGATAACAATATGCTAGCCTGAATTAATGAAGCCGCATTTGAAGATCAGGGTCTGGGGCTCGCTACACGCCGTCTAATCTGAAAGCGTTTTTAGCCCCAACTAATGGGAAAGAGGAATTGAAGCCGACATGAAGCGAGGGGAGCGAAATCTAAATGTGCTGCAGCTGAAACAAACGCAGCTTCAGAAGCGTTCCGCATGCAGCACCAAACCGGTTTCAAAGTGGAGCCGTTCATCATTAGCCTTGCTTTGTCGCTCGATGTACACTTTGTTCCCAGTGTTTGTGTGTTGACCCTGAGTCTTTCATTCGACAGACTGCGGTTTGAAGACTCCGTCTTCTTATTATTCCCAGCAGACCTTCAGACACACACACTTCCCACTGCAGACCATGATGACACTTTGTAGTATTAATATTATTATTGTGTCGCCTGATGCACATAAAAAAAACATGTGAGTGAGAGCTGATTGGATGTGTGCTTCAATGTGACTTTCATACCAGTCCATTTCTTTAATGTTCAGATTGTTTCTTGTTTGTTTGTCCATGATAATACATTCCTCGACTTATGACCAAAAGCTTTTAATAATAACTCCTGCACAGAAAGATGACTTATTGGACCAGTATGTGATTTGATGTTTATGACATATAGTCACAGAGTCCATTTATTGATTTAAGTCCACAACCTCACAGCAGAATTTCCAAAGTTGGAAACTTTCCATGGGCATTAACGTTATTTATTTATGGGAATAAACAGGAATTTACAAAATTGAAGGTTGGCCTTTAACAGTGAACTTAAATATAGTTGTTAAAATATATTTTATTTAGCATAATCTCGACTGAAACAACCAGCTTTCATGCAGGTACTCTTGAATATCTGCTGTTCCTCAGTCACATGCACATAGCACACTGCTTACTGCAGGGCTGTTGAGGCCACGCCCCCTACCTGCACAGGTGATTTCTGTACCTGGACCACACTGTAGAGCCCAGACTGTTGAAGACACACATTTGAGCTTGTGGACTACATAATATTGTTTAATAAAATAATTCAAACATGATAAAGTTCTACTTACAAATAAATCTGTTGAAATGTTTTTTAAACTGTTTTATTTTTCATGTCTGCTTATGACAAAACACAATGTTTAGATTTATGTTTGGATATGATACAGTTTGTTTAAATTACCCACAATTTACAGTTAATTCCCATGTAATTTCCGATTTGGAATACTCCCAAAATTACCAAGCTCAAGGTTCATGGCCGATGAGTCGACATGCATACAGTTCTCTTCCTCTGTCCATTTCACTGATGTATTTAGCCACTAGTCTGTTGGGGAGATTTAGTGTCCAGTGATGCTCCATAAATAAAAACACACAGTCTGTTTTGCTTCCACTTTAAAATCACTATTAAACGTGGTGAAATGGCACAAAATATTTATCTCACTAAGGACACACAAGCCCACTGTCCTGTGCACACAATGTCTTCTGAGAGTATAAAAATACAGAGAGCAAGATCCAAACAGTCATATTATTCAGAGGGCTGCTTTATGTATTCAACCCTGGTCTGAGTTTTGATCAGTGCACCTGAAATAAAGTCACATTCATTATGCATCTTCCTCTCTTTGGAGCAGGCGCTGACTACATTTATCTGTGAACAAAGCTTCAGCTAGCTGCTCTGTGGTGGGAAGTCGTATTGAAACTGCAACAAGGGACCAATATGTTTTGGAGCAGACAGTGAGGGGGAAGGCACGGAAAACCTGTTGGAGCTCCCAATCCAATCAGTCGTCTTTTCCAGTGAGATATTACGCAGACTGTTGTTTCCAATCAAACCTGGTCTCCACTCATCTCTATCTGTCTTTGTGTGAAAAACAGGTTAATATGGAGCACGGAGGCGGTGAATGAGGCTTAGTTTCTGTCAGCCAGTGACAGGCATTCAATTGAGTTAATGGTTTGGCCGTAGGCGAGCACTTAAAAGGCTGGAGGCCTGTGGTCAACCAAAGTTTCTTCTCTGCATTAAGAGGCCCCTGCAGGGTGGAAGTTCATTTTAATTGGATGTGTTCCTTTGCTTTTCCTCCAGGTTTTTGAAAATGATTGTCCATTAGCACAACTGTAAATCCTCTGCTGAAGGTGTTGAGAGAACACAGAGAGCCAGAGAGCGGGAACGCAGGGCTCCAGCGCTGATGTGATCTCTAGCCTGTGGCGTTGCCTCGGGGGATCTTTAGGAACACGTTTGTCAGTGGTGGTTAAAGCTCGCTGCTGCTCAGCAGGCTCATTGTGGAAGCTTCTGCTTACTTTGAGGAAGATTTCAGCTGAGGACACAGCATGCAAGTGTACTCTCTGTGTGTAATGGAGTGCGTGACATTCAGAGATATGATGACGTCTGTACTCTGGTTCAAGAACAAGGAAAATCATTCACATTGTTACCTTTTGTCCTGGATCATGTTCACATGAACACGGCGGTGGTTTTGGTCTGCACATGAGAAAACATTTTATATTTCATGGAAAAATATTTATATATACAGCATTTCAGGGGAATTTATACAAATGTAGTCATTTTATTTTCAATGACAGACTGTTAATTGTACAGTAGAAAACTGTCAGACTTAATCCCAAACCAAATTATACGGCAAAACAGTGATTCTTTTGATGGAAAAATTATGGTAAAATATGGAACCATAACCCATATATGGTCACTTCCATTGGCTTTTAAAATGGTGCCCCACGTCCCTCAATGAAGGAGCAGAATCACGCAACTTTCTCCAGCCAATCAGCGACTGTGAGGCTACGTCACAGGTAGCCTTACTATGGCCTCTAATGGATCCCAGTCTAACCCTGATATTTTTTAGATTGATTCACATGCGTATTTTGAAATAAGTGTCATAAGTTACGTAAGACATGAATCAACAGTACTAATATCCCTTTACCACAGTATCAGTAAGAGTTCCGCTATACAGTGGTCCCTCGTTTATCGCGGGGGATACGTTCTAAAAATAACCCGCAATAAACGAAATCCGCGAAGTAAGTTTTACAATTATTCTACATGTTTTAAGGCTGTAAAACCCCTAACCACACACTTTTATACACTTTTCTCAGACAGGCATTAACATTTTCTCACATCTCTCTCTTATTTAAACTCTCAAAGTTCAAACTTTCGCAGATTTAACTAAAATAAAGTACAATACTGTATTAGTAAATGAAACCAAAGATCAAAATCTGTCTGGAGCGGTTGATTTTTTTGACAATAAGAAAATTATTTTAGTGTTGTAGTCTGAAATCTGGCTCCATTCATTATAACTGCTGTTTGTCTGCTTCACTGTCCATGTGGCCAAAACTGGTCGATAAATAGTTTGTGATGGAGCCATCGTGGCAGGGTCAGTTGTATTTGCCATAAAAGAAAACTATGACAAGAATGTTTACTGTATGAACACAGCGCTCACAGCTGCATCGATCACACAAAGAACACTCTCTGATGTCTGAACGACTTCTGCAACTTCAGGAGGAGGAAACACTAAAATATCTCAGCTGGGTTTGCATCTCTGCCTCCCTCTCTGACACGCACAGTCAGTGTGTGCACAGGGTAGATATAGAAGCGGCGTGTCCTTGACACACAACATGTGTCCATCTGTAATTACAGAAGCAGAGATTTTAAGTAGAGCCTTCAGACTGTCAGGATTGCAGGTTCTCTTTTTGAAGTGTGTCAGCTCTGTGTGTGTTTATGTGCTCAGTGTTTGTGTGTGACAGCGACTGGCACTCATGTCAAAGAAGAACTTGTGAAAAATCATCATGATGCTAGTTTACTTGTTACCCTTTAACATGCTGGTGGAGGGAGATGCAGACCTACAGCAGAGTTCATCTGTCATAGATCGTCTGTTACAAAGCTTCTACAATCGTCTGTAGGACTGCGTTATGCATGGATTAAAGCAAAAAATAATAATAATAATATTTTCGAGCTGCAGCCAAGTCATATGTTACAGGTAACGTTACTTAACACCTGCTAAAAAAATAAGATAAGATTACCCCACTTCACTCATAACCATGTTCTCTAATGCAGCCAGCAAGTTTAAATACTTGACCAGCAGTGTTTTACAGGAGGATGATCTGAGCAGCTTTTCTGTTTTGTCTTTTCAATCTATGAAATCAAACTCAAGCTTATTTCTTTAAACCAGGGGTCTCCAAACTACGGCCCACTTAACGATCCCAAACAATCCCTCTAAACATGGCCTATTTTTCAAAATTGCATTTTCCTATTATAAAATATCCACACTTAATGATTAAGCTTGGCATTCTAATTCAAATCTACCTTATTTACGAACTATTTACAGTACTAGCTAATTTTCATCCCCTCACACAATGGTATATTCCGATGTGACTTTGCTCGTGATCAACTTCCGCGCAGTCTGCCCGGGGGATTCAACTCGGCGGGTCAGGGACGGCCGCACGGTGCGGGAGGATCCCCTCGTGGGACCTCTCCCTGGTGCTGGCTGGCCTCCGCCGGGCGCATTTCCTCCGCGACCGGCTCTGGGTCGGCTTGGAAAGGCTCGGGGGTGAAGGTGCCTCACGACCCGGCCGCGAGCTTTACAGCGCCCTCCTGCCCAGACCTCGCCGCAACTATTTTAAAAAAGACCCGCGAAATCCTGGTGGGACTGATATCATTTCAGTTATAGACTGACCCTGGCCCCCCATCACAGAAAGGCAAGTTGATGTGGCCCACACCGAAAAAAGTTTGGGGACCCCTGCTTTAAATAATCAACCATCTACAGAACTTTTCAAAAAATTATTTTTCTACTTCTTCTCATCGTCATCATTAATTATTATTATTATAAATATTGTTTCAAGTGAGCCTCTAATCATAATCAACAGAAAAATACTTCATACAGACAGCACCAGGAACTTTTGCAGCCTCGTGAAGTTTCAGCCTGATGGTGTGTTATCACCTTTCTGTCATCACTAAGCCTCAGGAAGCACTGAGGCTTTACATTTGTTCTATATGTGCTAATACAAGATTTCAGCATTGAAGTAAAAATCAGGCTACATACATGATTCTGTACAGTTATACTAAAAAAGTTGCAGGATGTCCCCATAACCATGGTAACTCACGGTGCCAGAGGGGGTTAGAGACGCTGAATGAAGCTGTTTGCAGACACACTATAGTTAGTTATAGTTATTCCACACATAGCAACAACAGGAGACTGTCCATGTCAGACGAGTTCTCACACATTGACTACACTTTACAAACCTCAAAATGACGTCACAGCTCGGTGACACAGTCAAAAACTGATTGATGATGTCACAGCGTGACGAGCTCAGCAGCTAAACTTTAACTCAGATGCTCCGTATTCAGATCCCGCTCACTGGTCACGTGCACACGCTGTAGACGATACCATTGGCTGTAGAGTGTGACAATCCGCCAATAAAAATCATCTACATTGATCTCATTAAGTGGCCTCTGTCAGCTCTGAATGACGCAAATCAAGCAGCTCAAATCGGTTCATGACGGACAGAAATGAAAGAGTCTTCTGGAAGAATGAACAATTACGAGAATGTTACTGTAAAATTCTGTTTACTGCATCTCTGAAAACTGATGCTTGCTCATTTTTACGATAAGCTACCAAACCAAAAGCTGAGCCATGTGTTTGTCTGCTGGTGAGCTGTCACCAGGTCTGGATTATCAGCAGCTCCCCCGGGTCCCAAAACTCCAGACCTTCATTATCTCAAACTGATGAGCACTTGGCACCTCGCATGGCAGCCAGTGCCTTCAGTGTGTGAATGTGTGAATGAGATATGTCCTGGAAAGGAGCGCTCTGAGTGGTCGGAAGACTAGAGAGGAGATATATAAGTTTCAGTTTGGCTGTTACAGGTGACATATTCCTAAATTCATGGGTTAAATAAAATGTGTTGTCACCAGATGTCACAGTTGATGAGTTACAAACAACCTGGGGTATCAGTGAACACGGCTATACAGTCAATCACTGCTCAGTCGAGTGTTTTTAAAGGTGCATCAGCAGAGATCTTAAGGTATTGAATGGTTATTGAAGTGAAAACATCAGCGAGACGGGAAGGATTCTGGACAACATGAGGCAAAACTGCTCAAAGGTCACTGACCAGAGAAAAATCTGACACCAGAGACATCTTTTAAAAACAGAGACAGAGGGTCCCTCCTCTGCACACGTACACCCGCCTGTTATCACATCGGAATCGACAACAGCTTCAGAGGCTGGGGGGAGATGCCGTGGTGGAAGTGGAGGTGGTAGGGTGTAGTTAAGATGTATAACGTCAGATAGTTTATTCTACATTGAAGTGAGCTGAATCTGGACATGTCGTACATAAGAATGCGATGCAGCCTGTGGCCCCGGACGTGATTTCCATGGGCAGGACTTTTTTCCCCCCCTTACACTTTCAGAATCTTTTGTTTAATGATAACGATAAATAATGGAAAATAATAAATCATAGATTTTAGATTACATGTCTTATTTATTTCAGATATATTGCCGGACAGAATTTAAGGAGGTATTGCTGAAATTTTTGCAAGGGGCTGTTGCATCATGATGATGTGATTTTCTTAATTTATGCATGCAATGCATTTGACTTTAGACTTAATTACACCTTTGAATATCCCCACGAGACTGGAGATGACAGCTTGACAGTTCTGTCAGCAAAACAATATGACAGTATGAAAACAGCATAATTAGGAAATACAGGCTACTTTAGTCATCAGCGCAAAAAAAACAAAGATTATTTTTTAAGTGCTGCTGTCGGCTCAAAGCGACATCTGAACTGGGTTTCGTCCACAGTACGGAGGCTGGATCTGATCCTGCCACCGCGGATCAGGACACTAAACAACTCATTACAGGAAGCCTTCTGGAATGTTTGCACTCGTTAATTAAAACACAACATATCGCAGATGACGGAGACACAAAGAGGTGAGGTGTAACATGACAATACACAAAATATACTTTACCCACCCAGGGGTGGAGTGTTGCCGCAGCACCGGACAGTCTGAGGGTCCTTCTCAGTCCTACATGGCATCAGTCAACAGTGAAAACTGCCTTTATACTCCTATACTTTATAATTCTAAGAATTATTGGTGGGAGGTTGAGGGCTCCCGTTTTACCTGTCTGAAAGCAAATCAAACTGACCTGAACTGTTGGTGAAAACACAAGCTGTCTGCCACTAAAGAAATTATATGTAGTTTGTTCACACACACACACACACACACACACTTTCAGGCCAGGTGGCACTTAGTTAGCTTCGGTGATGTTTAATTCCCTTTGAATGTGACAGTAAATCAAAAAGACGACAGAATATTTAACACAAATGCGACAAAAAGACTCTCCTTCACACTAATGAATGCCTGCCCTCCCACTGGCATCCCAATCCACAGAATTAGCATCAACAGCAGGGCCTGGGTCTTTTTCTACAGCAGAGGAGTGCACACTGCACAGGGATGGGGTTTTTTTGTGCTTGTAAATAACAAATTATTTCCATTAGAGACAGATTTGGAACTCTCATTTGGCCCATTGAGCTTCCATGCATAATTGATCCAGTGTGTGTGTTTAGAGAGCTTTGGAGTGATGGGGATTGGTTCAGAGGACTTAAATTAAGATGCTTTCAGTGAGGATGGTGCTCAAATGCAACCAGAGAGGCCCACAGCGGGGCTTCACGCACATCTGAACGATCACAGACAAACTGAAGATTTCACTAAACTCGAGCGCAGCGTTTTGTTTAATTACACATCCTAATGGAGAGTGTGACAAATTAAGATTTTAACACTCATCCAAAGAAATACAGCTTCAGCTCGGTTAGTATTAGTTCACTGTGAGTGTTACTCTCAGACCCTGACCCCTCCTCTGAAATGATCCATAAAAAACGTGCAAAAAGGAAACTCAGATTCAATAGCATTAATATTTCAAAATAAACCTTCAATATTTTAAAGAGCACCTTCACAGCTCAGGACGTGTGAATCGAATAGCTCCCGTCTTATGCATCACAATCAAGACATTAATTTGAAGCTACACAGGAGGCACCCGATTTGCATGATAAAAAAAGGAATCACACGGTTTAATGAAGCTTTGTTCTTTAGCAGGTAACCGGACGTGTGCGCACTGTGAACGCGGTCCTGTAGAAATTATTTTTGAAGGAAATATATCCCGTCAAAGAAAAAAAAAAAAAAACTCATCAGCCAGCCAACCAGGACCGGCTGTCGAGGGACCTGTGGTGCATCGCGTGCCGTCTCGTTACGCGTTTCATTCAAGTACAAGAAAGAAAAATACACTGATTACCAATCGCTGCATCCACTGCAACGTGTGAAACTTTCTAAATTATTGAGGAAATTCTTTCACTCATCGCTGTTTTTGAAGAGCTTCCGCACAGACAAATTATTCTCAGGTGTCCTGCAGCAACCGGGTCAGGATGTGGAAATATTACACCCGATGTTTCCCCGTCGCCGCCACCAACAATATATTTTCTTTGAATTATTACAAGAGTGCAAGCTACAGATTGTTTTCTATAATATGTTGCATAATATCTATACAGCATACTACATAATGTTCCTGTAGTCGCGTGTCTGTCAGCCTGTCGATCTGCGTTTCAGGCAGGAAGCGAGGACGCACTCTGCAGCCGCAGCACCAACAACGCCAGTGACGCGTGATTAGCAATCCAGACTGTCACATGCTACCAAATCAGGTGAGGAGTGTCGACCATCATGTGTCAGGACACATTAGCAGATGAGCTTAACACGTTTTATGATCTCCTTGATAAACAGTCAGCTGTTAAGTCTACTCCGCCTCTGGAGGACCGGCCACTGTCAGTATCACTGTCAGTATCACTGTCAGTATCCACAGCCAAGAATCCTGCTCAGAGTGAATCTGAGTAAAGCTGATGGGCCTGATAACATTCCTGGACATCTACAAGACCACTAAAATATACAACAACAACAACAGAGGTGAGAAACAGGCAACAAGGTAACAGACTAATCAGCACCACAGTTTGACCGGAGCGTCGTGAGTTTGCTGTATTGTGCCGGACAGACCTACAGACTGGACGCAGCAACATGTGTGACTTAGTTATGCTGCCATAGGATTAGACTGCCGGGGGATCTATTGATAGATGTGGCTCTTTGAGCCACTCACTGGAAGACGTGGAAGATGTGAAACATCTGTGCAGCAAGAGGTGGAACTCGAACCGAGGGTCTAAGGACAGAGGGTGTCACTCCCTGTACAGATTGTAAAGCCCTATGAGGCAAATGTATTTTGTGACTTTGGGCTATACAAATAAAATTGATTTGATTTGATTTGATGTGTGACTTCAACACCCGTAGACTGAAAAAACTTCTGCACTGGCTTCAGTTTGCAGCGATGGAAGTTAAATAAATGGCTGTGATTGACCTGACCACATCTAGAATAATAAAATAATAAAACCTCTTGAGCTCGGCAGATTTGTCTTGTTCCCGGGCCAGCAATTATCAGGCTGGCTAAAAATGTAGTGAAGGGCCCGAAAACACAAGGTGGAACATTACATTGTCACCCTTTATTTCCACACACACGCCCACTGTTTTCAATTGTTAGTCACCCACTGGCTGTACTTTTAGGGGATGTCGAGCATTTTTTAAAGCTTGTGTTGTGTTTTTTTCCAGGAGCAGCACACCCTGTTTTAGCTTCCATGAAGAAGCACTATTTGATTCTGGAAATAAATACTACTGCAGTGAACACTATAGTTTGGGCCTGGGATCAAAGGATAGAATAATAAAGTTGAAGTAACTCAAGTGAGTTGATTTAGAAGCTGAACCATGAGCTGGTTCTGCTCCAGGTTTCTGCCTCTTAAAGTCCACGTAAAGGCAATTCTGAGATTTCTGACAAAATACATTATATATGGTGTAAAATAGTGACACATGAAAAGACTTTGAACGATATATTACTGAAATGTGGAGTTAGAGGTTCAAACTGTTTTTCACCAGTTTTCACTCCAGGATTTTGTGGGCGGTCCTTAAAGGGTGGCTCGATGACACGCTGAGGCCACCCTGAGCAGAGAGAGAGAGATTCATTAATCAATTTCATAAACTTGATGATATTTTCAATTGTTCAAAACTGTCTTCTCTGGTCTGACAAACTCAGAACACATTTATTTTTTACTTCACACAAACTTTAAAGAAAGTTTTTCTTAGCCACCGTCGCCAAGTGCTTGCTCATGGTGGGAATTGCTGGGTCTCTAAATAACCATATAACCATATATGAGATAACTTCTGTTATGACTTGGTACTATAGAAATAAAATTGAACTGAAAATTGAATTATACATCACACTCTAGCCTGTTGTGTTATCTTTACCATCCTCGCTGGCACAGCATTTTTCTGTGCAGCGGTTTGTGTGGCAATGATGTAGCACAGGCAGTGTAGAAAAAACGTCCCGCGGGACATGGGGGAGAATGTAAAGCACATAGCAGGGCGGAGAAAGAGGACTTCATTTTATTAATGGAAATTTCCTGCATAAGTCATGGGAGAAAAGTTAAATCACAGTCAGCTGACGAGAAGGGATAGTAGTGGATAATAGAGTCTCCAATAAAACACAGTAGTGGCCCAAACATAATAAGATAATTAATCAACACTTAATCCATAATACATCTGCTTTTTATTGATAGATCTGGCTCTTTGAGCCACTCACTGGAAGACGTGGAAGATGTGAAACATCTGTGCAGCAAGAGGTGGAACTGGAAGTAATTAGTGAATGAAAGTGAGAGCATTAGAGCGTGAGTATGACATGACTCTGTTGTTTTACCGACGGAATTAGTACAGCAAAAATGTCCATTACCCTGAATTAATCAAGACAACAGGTGACGTGGAGGAGGTGTTGAGTTTCCAGGAGCAGCTGATTAAAATAGAAGCAGGGAGAGGGCCAACTTAAACCGTTTGAGTGTTTAGGAATTATGGATAAAACAACGTTTAACATAAATGAAAGGCCAATTTACGGTCATTAAAAACTCAAATTAGAAGTCATTCTAAAAGGTCTTGACAAGATATTATAGTGCCTGTTGTGACCAAACTACAGTGTTTTATTATCATTTTCCTCTGTGGCTGTACAGCACAGCCAAGCCTCCAGAATCGTGTGCTGAGAGGTTTGAACTAGAAGCTATCGACATCAACACTTTGTCTGTGCCTCTCGTCTTTTTTGAGCCCTGGAGCAGCACTTCCATCATTTAAAGTAGCTGACTCATTTTGCTAATACACACCTCCTCTGTTCATACAACAAGATTACAGCCAGCTTCTGTAACACTAAACACACACACACACACACACACACACACACACACACACACAAATCCATGCATACACAAGCCATTGATTTGACATCAGAATGAATTATGAGCCGGTGGAGTCGAGGCCTCCGTTTGACTGCGTCAGTTTATTAACAAAATCCTGTAATAGAGCAGAGGTGGCGGCGGCTCGACACTGAACCAGTTATCCTATGGCTGCGTATTGGCTGTCGAACGAGGAAATATCTGCATCGGACAAATAGAAGGTAATTGGAATCTACCGCGGAGATGTAAAAAGAAAATGGTACGCTCTTCTCTCTCAATGGATTATAGTCAAACGTCTAAGCCATCATCCTCTCTGCTATCTGCAAATGCTAATGCCCTCGCCTGGAGAGCACTGCCATTTCAGCAATGAGCATTTTTTGGAAAATGTAACTGTTGACGCGTGTTTCGGGGAGACACTTCAAAGCGATGTCTCGACAATAATCCTGCTATTTTGATTGAAGTCTTGCCTGCATGAAGCAAAATGCAATTCCCAGTTCGAGAGGAAACTTTAACTTTACTGCCAACACACACACACACACACACACACACACACACACACACACACACACACACACACACACACACACTGCACTGTACTTTTTGTACAGCCATCTGAAAAGATCGCTCCCCGTCATCTTGTTCACCCTAGGTGGGCCATCACACACACTCACAAACACACTCCGTTTTAAGGCCTGTAGTAGAGGTAGCAGAGAGGAACGTGGAACATTTTCAGTCAGCTGTAGGAAACCAGCTCCCTACCTGATGGGTCCCAACTGAGCATGAATACAAAATATGAAGGGTTTTGACTGAGAGCACGCTGCTGAATTTTAAAGGGTCAGTTCACCCAAATGAAGTCACCATCAGGTGAGTCTTTATCACATATATCTGCACTATACAGACGCTCCAGGAATTCGAGATGTTGTGATTTGCAACTTCGGTGAATCCCTGTGAATTCCGTGCAGTCTGCCTGGGGGATTGAACTCGGCGGGTCAGGGACGGCCGCACGGTGCGGGAGGATCCCTTTGTGATACCTCTCCCCGGCGCTGGCTGGCCCCCGTCGGGCGCATTTTCTCCACGGCGGTGCGCCACGACCATCTCTGGGTCGGCTTGGAAAGGCTCGGGGCGAAGGTGGTACAGCGCCCGCCCGTCCAGACCTCGCCGCTTCCCGGGGCTGTGGACTTACTGCCCGCTGCGGCCTCTTCGGGGCTCGCCCCCAGGGACGGGGCCCTCTCGCGCAACTGTCGAATCAAAACTTATCGCAACTTTCACTTCCTCCCGCAACAAAATTGCAACAAAAATGTAAAAAGCACCGCAACTTTCACCGCAATTTTTTTGAAAACCTCATGCAACCTCAGGCATTTTAGGTCGCAATTATTTCAAAAAAGGCCGCGAAATCCTGGTGGGACTGACTATGTCAACACAGAATACTGTTTTCAGTATTTTCAGGTATTTTAGAGTTTGCCTTTTCCTGATAAACCATAAAAACTTGATGATGACTCACCCTGCACTCGGGGGCGTGTACTAATTCTTCCAATGAAACACTTTCCCTCATATGACACCGCCAGAGCAGAGTGCTTCCTGGTCATTAGCAGGAAACAGATCCGTGTTCAGGAGTTGGACTGGACCAGGTTTGAGCACCACCTCCGAGACCATCAGGGGATAACGTAACGGTGCCGAGGTGACTTATGGACTTTCCTGATGGAAAGATTGCTAAGCAGCAAGCTGCTCACTGTGGTTAGCTCAGTCAGCTGTGCAGCTGACCAAACTGCTGTTTATTCTGCCTGCATATGTAGAGGTGAGGGTGCAACACACACTCGCTATTGGCCATCGTAAACGCCAATCAATATCCCTCCTTATCTGCCTGTTTTTTTTTACAGGAAGTACATAAAATGAGGAACAGAAGTTTGGTTTTCTGTTCCATGGTGGAAAACATTTTTCTCTCTTCCCTTCGAACAGCCTCTCTGTCCACGTTTAGATTTCTAAGATTTCTGCTTCAACCACAACACAATCGGAGGTGAATGAAATGCAGGTGAAGAATTACATTTGAAAAAGATTCAACAGCAATATTTCTTTGCAGAATATTTATTTCTCTCAGGCTGAACCGTTTGTTTCTGAGCAAAAAGAGCCAAAATTTTCAAGAGCTTTAGTTAAGACCAGAGGAAAAAACTTTCAAAGACAGTTTTCAAAGTTTGGTAAGGTTGAAATGATTCCAAATATTTAAATTGAATGGCAAAGTAACATCTGTTGTATTTATAGTCCAAAAACCAGCTGCTATGTTCTTTTATTCACAAAAATATCTTGACCCCACGCACGACCGTAAAGTCAGTTTGGTGAAGCTTGTTCCACCTGTCACCACACACACACACACACCTTCAGGGTCAGCCACCTCCGCTCCACGATTTCTGGCTAGACTGTAGATTCCACTTGTGGCGTTACGTTCCATCCTCGTCAGTGTCTCGATAAGAATGTCGTCGGAAAGGCTTTTAAAAATCAAACATGAGAAAAGAGAAACATGCTCATGAATATTGGTCACAGCTGTGAGCGTGGATCTTTGGTGTGGTTCTCGTGTGGCTGGGTGGGTGCGGTTGAAGATAAACATTGAATATAAAAAGCTGTTTGTAACTCCTGGTGTGGTTCTCAAGTACTGGCACAAGAGCGCAAGAATGTGGTTGAATTGTGGTTGAAGTTACAACTTCCTTCCTTCCAACTACTTTACTCTGTGTGTGTGTGTGTGTGTGTGTGTGTGTGTGTGTGTGTGTGTGTGTGTGTGTGTGTGTGCGTGTTTGAGTGTGGTTGTGCTCGATCAGGAATAGTTTGTACGATGTGTCGGACATCAGAAGTGTTCCAAACGGCACAGATGGTGCAGATGTGGTGGGCAGCAACTCCTTTGAACTTGGCCGAGTTTTTGTTTTTATGTGTTGTTTTTTGCACTGAAGCACATATTGTTCTGACAGACATATACTCAGATCAGTATTGGAGAGGAAGCACAGTGCAGTGGATCACTGTCTACCGTCTCTTCCAACCACCCAGCCTGACCAGCTGGACCGAGCACAGCCATGGGCCACCCAAGGCAGAGGGGGAAGAAAGCCAGCAGAAGATCTGAGCTGGCCCAGCTTGTCCCAGTGGCTACTCCATTACACAGCCCAGTCCCAGCTAATGTCTCATTACAGGAAGGTGGTATGGACGAGATGGGAATCAATTAGACTGTTTAACAATGTTTAGATGTTGAAGTCAATGAGGAGAAGCATCCGCTCTCTCTAATCTGTGCATAGCTATACAAGGCAGCCATGATGAGATGCTGAATGCATCGTCATCGCAGAGAATTCAGACGTTTCTGTTGCTGCTGTTAACATTCGCCCAGACACAAAGTCAAACAAAGTGCTACTAAATGCTTCTATAGGCTACAGCTACAGCTACAGGCTACAGCTTTCATTGCATTGTGCAACCTTGTAGCAAGTGCAACACAATAAAAAGGCTGAGTCCAGATTCATTTCCAGTCTGCAGCCCATCCCCTCCCTCTACAGCCATTCAGTCAGATAAAGGCAAACATATATGTAGTTATATAATTATAGTTATGAATAAATTCACACAGAAAGACAATAACACAGTCTACATACGCTGTTGTAGGTGATAAGCACCATGCTGCAGTGCATCCCTTGACCTGGGACCCGAGACCTGAGAGTGTCGACCAGGTCGACCAGCTCTGCCATTCCATTTCAACACGCTCTACGCAATTTGCATGCTGAAATTCAACTGATGTGAGATAACAAATGTCAAACCTACTACCAGGATTAAATGGTAAGCCCTGGGATCAGGTGTCATTATGTAGATGATGAAGATTCCTGTGGAATAGCAGGTGGAAATGGGCCGACAGCTGCAGACCTGCAAGATTAAAAGCAGAACTGTCTGCGTACTTCTACTGGCGGCTGTTTTTCTGTCAGACGTGACTTTATTTTTTTATTGATTTTTTCAACAATAGTGGAAAATAATGTAAAGAACATTACGGTGCACTACAACTCTCCACTGTGTGCAGTGAAACACTTTTAGGTGGGGTTAGTGGCTTCTCGAGGCTGACTAAGGATGGTTACTGCAGCTTTTACAGATAAGATGAGTAAAATCCCATCCTCACCTTCATCGCACCAGCACACACACACACACACACACACAGACACACACACACACAGCCAGTGCCCAGTGATGTGGGGAACATGAGGTCATAGCACAGTTGGCAAACTGAATATTCCTGCAGTCTTTTTTTTCGGAAGTTTTGAATAATGGATTGGGGTTGCATTGAAAACCGTGTTGCACTGCAAGCATCCACACAATTGCCTCAATATGACTGCGCACTGCCGGCTGAGAAAACATGATTTAATCAGTTCATGTTTCTTACCACCAACATTAATTCAAAACACGGGGAGTTAAATCTGGCTGCTGCTGGTGAATATATGAGGAGAGAGGCCGTTAAAGCCTGGAGCGGCTGGAGAAGACAAACAAGGCTAGGGTTAATGCGATGTGTCAAGGTGCTATCCTCATCTGAAGGAATCAGAGCAGCCCTCTAACATGATCATATGAAGTTTCCCTGGTCTGTGTGAGTGTATAGGAGAAGTTTGCCCTCAAGGCGTTCTTCTTGGAAGCCTAAACTACTTGGTTAGCTTTAAGAACTGAATCTACTTGGTTAGATTGTGATCGAAAGCCTTTCTGGCAGAAATCCCTGAAGCCAAACTTGCTCTGTGTGAAAGCCGTTCAGACATTTCACACGTTACACATATGTAAGAAAGCCGTCAGTATTCGAGGCATGTTGTGAGAAGAGGGGTGACTCATCTTTCTCAAGTGGAAAGAACTCAGAACAATCTCTCTGTGCCACGACGTTCCCACAGAGCAAAGTCCTGGAGATGCAGACAGTGTGGTGGTGGCCGTGAAGGCTGTATAGAGAAAATGTTTCCAGTAATCCAAACCATTAACCGTCTATGTCTACGGTCTACGGCCAAACACAACTGCATCCAACCCATAATGCAGCTGGATGGCTTCTTTTGTTAGATCCTTTCTGTCCGGTAAATACCAAGCAGCAACCTCTGTGGCTGTAGGGGGAAGTGCCAAAAACTGCAGCTCCTCAAACGTCCACTAGAGGCTGGCTCCAGATATGAGTCAGTCTCCATAAGTCCCCATGTTAAAATGTCCAACTACACAGCAGAAATAAACATGTTTACTGTAACTTAACTATACTGAGGGTGAATTTTTATACAACTTCAAATGATATTTAAGCTTAAATGTATGCAGAATTTGATTTCACATAATTACAGGTGGGTTAGGAGCTTCACAACAGCTCTTTAGAAACATCACCATCGTCTATGGTAAATAGACATGTCTTTCAATCTCTGCACTGTCTTATAACTGACACATGCTTCATGTTATAAATTTGTAGTCTCCATATTTTTGACTTGTTTTTCTACTAAATGTGTTAAAATTACAGTACTACAAAAAGATGCCTGGATATTACAGGTACTACACACTTGTTGTCTATGTGTTATCACAGAGTGAGGAGCACTCCCGACATCTACAACAGAGCCTGACGTGTAAAAGTAGCGGGGGTACTCCCCCCCAACGCTGACATTTACAAAAACAGCTTTCATTCATGAAAACGAACAGAAAATGAGCAGCCTGTGGTAAATGTTACCTCAGTGGTGGCTGCTGCAGTGGTTGTGAAGGATATTAATGGAATGGGCTCACTAAAATACTTCTATTGGCAGAGAACGAGTGAAATAAAGTGAAGCTAATCAGAACTAAACTAGCTTTTCATGCACAGAATACCAGTATTTTTAGCTTCAAACCAAAAAAAGAAAAATACTTCAGCGTTCAAATGCACATCAGTGGAAGGCTGACAGGACAGGAGGGCTTGATGCTGTGACAGCAGCCGAGGGAAATGATTGACAGTAGGCAGACAGATGAGAGATGAAACCCATCAAGAGCAGATTCACATGTTTTATTCAACACACAGCAGAAAGGACACACTATGGAAACACAGCACAGTGTACACCCTTTGTGTTAATGGATGAATATTAAAAAGTATAGGCTCCTGGGAGGATGTGATGTGACACATACTATGCTGCATCCTGATGTAGAAGCTTGTGCATGTGTCTGTGAGAGTAAGAAACTGTCTCTGCAGTGGGAAAAAGAGATGAAAGTGAATTAAAGTGAAAATCCAGAAACAACGAGAAGATGAGGATCAGAGATCCACCGAGCTACTGCTGATACCAAACTGGTGTCACATACGTTCACACTAGGATTGGGCTGACGTAAACGTCTTCCAACCGGTTTGACCACTAGGTGTCGCATGGGAACATAGAAGAACATAGAGAAATGTTGAGTAGAGTTTGTATTAACAGCGTAATGCAGGGGTCCCCAAACTTTTTTCGGTGCGGGCCACATCAACTTGCCTTTCTGTGATGGGGGGCGGGGGTCAGTCTATAACTGAAATGATATCAGTCCCACCAGGATTTCGTGGGCCTTTTTTGAAATAGTTGCGGCCTAAATCCCTGATGTTGCATCAGGTTTTCAAAAAAATTGCAGTGCTTTTTACATTTTTGTTGCGATTTTGTTGCGGGAGGAAGTGAAAGTTGCGATAAATTGCGATTCAACAGTCGCGGAGAGGGCGCAGCGAGCACTAAGTCCACAGCCCTGGGAAGCGGTGAGGTCCGGGAAGGAGGGTGCTGTAAAGCTCGCGGCCGGAGCCGGGAGCCACCTTCGCCCCCGAGCCTTTCCAAGCCGACCCAGAGCCGGTCACGGTGCACCGCCGCGGAGGAAATGCGCCCGCGGAGGCCAGCCAGCGCTGGGGAGAGGTCCCACGAGGGGATCCTCCCGCACCATGCTGCCGCCCCTGACCCGCCGAGTTGAATCCCCCGGGCAGACTGCGCGGAAGTTGATCACGAGCAAAGTCACGTCGGAATATACCATTGTGTGAGGGGATGAAAATTAGCTAGTACTGTAAATAGTTTGTAAATAAGGTAGATTTTAATTAGAATGCCATTCTTAATCATTAAGTGTGGATATTTTATAATAGGAAAATGCAATTTTGAAAAATAGGCCATGTTTAGAGGGATTGTTAAGTGGGCCACTCCAATTGTTTAGGCGGGCTGGATGTGGCCCGCGGGCCGTAGTTTGGAGACCCTTGGCGTAATGAAGTAACTTTAACAGGTCCAATAGGAGCAGATCAAAACTGGCCTTTGTACCAGTTGGCTAGATAGCTTGCTAACACACCAAACACGAGTCCCACGGCAACACCCGCTGCTCATTCAGAAGACTATACGTCAGAGTCTCTCAAATGTCTCCAGTAACACCAGAAAAAAACTTGCTAAATATAGCGACAAAGTCGCCAAGTTGGCGACACTGCTCAGTGGCACATGAGGCAAAGTTCAGTTTAGGGAATGAAATTACACAGACCTTCCCTGCAGCTTCTGCATTGTGGGGTCCATGGAGCAAGAATGCTAGAGACTTCCACCCGTTTCCAGTGTTACCCATAGGTCACACCGGGTTAAACGGTTTGGCCACTATTACAGATTGTTTCAAAGCCAGACCAGAGCCAGCATACTGACTTTCACAACAGCTCTTTAGAAACCTGTCTGTGACTTCATGGAGACTAGGTCCATGTTTTTGGTGCTGCAACCCACCCAAATGTCTTAATGAGTCAAGATTTCTGCTCCCGCCTGCACGGGGCAGTACTGAGTATGAAAACACACACACACTTCCAGACATGATCTGAGCGAGGTTCAATTCATTTCCCTTTGTTTTGGCCTCGTAACACACACACACACACACACACACACACACACACACACACACACACACACACACACACACACACACATACACAGCTGTGTTCTTTTTGTTAACCTGAGCAGTGTTCCCTCCTCTAATCTATGAACTTCAAATGTTCCATGTCAATCTTACTGTGGTTGCAGGCAAAACCACTGCTCTCACTTTCACCTTTATTATTTATCACCTACATCACCAAAATGCGCGCACACACACACACACACACACACACACACACACACACACACACACACACACACACACACACACACAGACCTTAGAGTCCTTCCATATGTGGATAACGAGACTTGCCTGTCCAAACACATATCTTGGCACATTAGAGGCAAGGCTTGATAAATAAGCAGGACTTCCACATGTGTGTGTGTATGTGTGTGTGTGTGTGTGTGCGAGCTCGCATTAATACGGGGTCAGCGCAGTGGTATCATGTTGAGATCTGCTGCTTCCAAAGGACAGACGTGCTCCTTTATCTCTGTCGACAGCTCTGATTCTGCTTAAAAACTACTAATCACTGCTGAGACATTCTTGGCCTCTTGCATAAAGGCCCCGCAGCAGCTTCACACACACACACACACTTAAGCTACAAACGCCTCCAGTGGTCCTCCGTGTTGCAGTCTGCTCTGCATGAATCAGGAGAATTCACGGTGAAGCTACCCAGCTGTAAACGGGCTCCGTGTATCTGACGATTACTCCGACTGAAAGCTGAATCCAGAGCAGTTCTCCACCACTGATAGCCGGTGCTCTCACTGAAAAGGACAGCAAGCCGCGACCTTCAGAGAATAAAAATCTTCACCTCGTATCTTTTAATACTCCACTGAATGTATTAGGGCTGTCCTGAATACCATCTTTTGAACTTTTGTAGTAATAAACAGTGAACATTCAAATCTTATGTGACCACATTTGTGTGAGAGCCCTGCAGAGCCAAAGTTTTCTTATTTTAACCAGGATTGGTTTAGCAGCCTGGAAGCCCGCAGACAAATTGCATGTATTGCACGGAGTGGAATAAATAAATAAATACTCCAAAAGGAAGTAGAGTAAGAAGAAAAGTGGACAGCAAAAACATTACATGTTTATTTCTTCCCAGAGGCAGTTTAAAACCAGTATGGTTTATATATTCAGTCTGAGACCATGGAGACTATTGCATGCATTGATATGAAGCACCACAAACATTACGAGACAAAGCTCAGCAAACATCCCCACTCAAAGCTGAAGAGAGGGGGCAGTAAACAAACCATAAAGTCCAAGAGGATTAATCCAGCAGAATCCCAAAACTGAAAACCGAATACCTCCAAACAGAATGAATGTTGGATATTCAAATGTATATCTTTGTGTGTCAATAGGATTGATAGGTGCCTCTGCAAAGTTTGTGCAAATCATATCCTGTATAAAATGTGGAGAGCTGTTGTGACGATCAGAGTGTGGTGACTCTGTGGCCATCACCAGCTTGGCAGTCTTGTCCCTGCCTGCTCCCCAGATGATCCAACAGTGGGCAAAAAAGTGGAGCGTGGATGGAGCCAAGGCAAGCTGAATGAAGCCTGGTTGGTCAAACAAGCAACCTGTGACGGCACCGACATCACGTCAGTCAAAAGCTGCAAGGTGCCAACTGCTCATCAGCTTCAGGAGCTAACCATTCGAACAACGGTGCGTCCTTCAGGAGCAATTTGGGTTCGGCATCTTGCCCAAGGACACTTCGACGTGCAGAGGAGCCGCAGAGCATCTGATCATCATCGGATTAGTGGACGACCCGCTCTGCCTCTTGAGCCACAGCCTATGCTCTTAACATAATTTGAACTGGTTTATTTCTGCTGTGAAGTCTTTAACATGGGGGCTTATGGAGACTTACTCACTGCAGCCGGCCTCAAGTGGCTGTTTGAGGAACTGGTCAGCCCAAATTCACAAAAATCCAAACAAAGCTACTATACCAACACTGTAGCCTGATTAATATTACATTTTCCAACAATATATTTGATCAATATAGATATTTTCATTTAATGATTGATTAGTTAGGCCTAAATCATCAATCAAAGTTGGCCATGAGGTGAACAGGTGCCAGTTTGTGGGAAGGAAATGGTTTCTACAACATGTTCAACAAGATCTGCGTGTCAGCTCCATGCTGCTGTGTTTACACGTGTCGCAGGTATTTCCTTTCGCCTGCTGAAGGTTGTAAAGTTAAATCCTGCAAATCAAATATGTGGGTAAACAACAATTCCACTGGGTGTGTGCTACACTACACCCCTCATCCCAGAGCTTTGATCTAAATTGGACTCCAAACCAAACTCAGTCTGGAGGACGTGGCTGTGCGTTGTGTGATTTTTCTCAGCTTTTTTTTCATAAAATGCTGCAGTGGCACGTGGAAATACAGATGTGGAGGTGGATATCTGTCTAAATTCTGTCTGTCTGGATGACAATCCACAAAAAGAACAGACTCGCACTCGAAGCACGAGCATCTGTCTGTTGTGGCGCCAGGGCCGAAGCCTGGATTTAATTTACACCCGGGTTATCCACGCAAAGCCCATCGCTGCTGTTTTATTTCTTTAATTAAGAACTTGGAGGAGGAGGGATGAAGTGAGGTTGACCCAACTTCTGTGGCAGCGTAGCAAGTACAGGCAGGAAAACAACTGTTCTAAACAATTTCACAGCCCATTAAGGAGTTGATGGATGCCTAAAAGAAGAAAGAAAAAAAAAAAAAAGAAATCACTAGACTCCGTATGGGGAACTTCATCTACGAATATAGAGCCATTATATTCCAAAGCAGACCGGAGGAGAAAGCAGAGAGCAGCCTGACCAGAGGGGAGAGAAATGTTCCTCTTTCAATTGAGGCTTGAGAGCTGATGGTTTCCTCAAGTAAACTGTGGCCTTTGGCTGCCGGCCCAATCATCCACGGTGGCAGCTCACTGCCAGTTCTTCTGGATGTGTGGATGTGTGTGTGGAAAACTCCGGCCTACGCTGGAAAGTAAAAGCTCCTCCTCCGCCAAGAGTAGTCTTCCTCACGCTGGAAAAGGATTGCTTTCAATAGACGGAATACAAAAAAGGCCAAAGGGTTTAACGTGTGTGTGTGTGTTTTAAAACATGCAGAGGCCTCAGAAGCTTTTTCGTTGCCCACTTGTGATGCTTCAAATTATTGCTACATTTTCACAGCAATCCAAGAGGACATTCCACTAAGCAAAAATATCCACTTTGTGCAGTGTGTGTTCTTCTTTGGAAGATTAAAGCTGCACTCATTGATCTTTTTTTTTTTTGGCCCCTTGGGGGCAGCAGAACAAGCCTAAAACACAAACATGTTTTTTTTTGTTTGTTCTTAAATCTACAGTCATTTGCACACTGTGTAGTTAGATGATGGTGTGGGATCATGGGAGTTAGTGTCTCTAATGTTCTGATGGAAATCTCTGAGGTGACCACCGGCATTGTGAAATTGCAGCTGAGGAAGCTGCTGGATGAAGCGGTTGCGGTTGAATACCACAATATACAAATGTTTTACATATGTTTTATATTTTGGCAGTCGAATGTTGGCGCTAACGGTAAAATGTTACGATGGCTGCACTTGAATTGAGACAGCAGCACACAGTGAACTAAAAGAAGTATTCGAGTTGAGCTTTAGTCACATTTGGAACATGTTCAACATGTCCCACGTTTCACTGTTATAGCAACTAGAGGCAAGTAGGAAATGCACATTATCTTAACACAATTACAGATTTTTCCGAGTTTGAACATCGCTGAAAACATTTTGGGATAATGTAAACAACTCAACGGAATACATGACGCAGGTCAATGAGGACATGTTAGATATTTTAATCTGAATGTGTTAGCAAACGGCTGCCTTAATACCCATTTAGGATACATCAACACCCATAAAACTTAAATCTCATTAACTTTATCTCATCTGGAGTCATAGTCAAAGGGTCAAAATGGAATATGGCAGGTTGGGGACATATGAATCCTCCTGACAGGCCTCCCAGCCTGCACAGTGAAACCCCTTCAGATGATCCAGAACGCGGTGGCACGCCTGGTCTACAACCAACCCAAAAGGTCACGTTACCCCACTGCTCATCGAGCTACACTGTTGCTACCTGTTGCAGCCCGCGTTAAATTCAAATCGCCTATGCTCGCCTACAAAGTTGTCTCCGGTACTGTACCCACCTAGTTGGACGCCCTTATACAGGCATTTGTTACTTCAGGACCGTTGCGTTCCTCCAATGAACGACGCCTGGCTCTGCCACCCGTTTGCTCAAGGCAATCCAGACTCTTCTCGTCTGTTGTTCCCCATTGGTGGAATGCACTACCAGTTCCTACCAGATCAGGGCCAGAGCTGGAGGTCTTCAGAGTGTCTCCAACACTACCAACAAGTGGACACGCTAATATATTATATATTGTATTGATAATTTGGAGGTCTGGTTTGGCCTCCACCAGCTCCTTGAGGGAATATTTGGCTCTTCAGCCGGTCACTAACTTTGTCTGTATGCTGTGCAGGTCTATCCAGCTCCCTGCTGCTGATGAGAACACTGATACTGAACCGAAATAGTAAAGTTGTGGGCTGCAAAACTCAAAATAATAAGCTCAGTGGATCCATCATTACCGGCAACACATTGAATATTATACAGTCATTTGATCCATTGTTTTCATAAAAAGGCTGATTTTAGTGTAGCTTGAAGTTTTTTTGTTAGCTGGTTGCTTTCTTTCAGTTAAGCCGCCGTCTCAATCAGCCCTGCTCATGCTAAAATACACAGCTCTTATATTCGAAACAAACCAGGAGAAGCAATCACATCGTATGCAGCTGGCACTCCTGGGGGGATTTGCAGCAGAATGTGAGAACATTTTACAGGCATCTCACTTATGCCATACCCTCGCCGGCAGAATTATTTCACTGCTATTTTCCCTCCAGTAGCCTCCTTTTTTTCCTTTTTGCAGGAAGGCAACTGTGTAATTGCAGTTCCTGGTTTCTCCAGCCAGTATTTCAGATTCAGCAGCAGAGAAGTGGCTCCGTTGCTGTCAGACGTGCTCGAGACGCATCTTTAAAAAACAGACTCAACATCAGGTCTTAATTAGCGGCAGCGCATTCAAATGAACCCAACCGCAGCTTTGCTCATTTATGGCATCACTCATACTAAATACCCCGCCAAATTAAAACTAATTCACAGACGCGAAATGCTGTGGCCTCAGCAGTAATTTGTGGTACTGTCGGTTTGGGGAAGTCGACTCCGCTCAGTGTTTGGAGCAACAAACGCTTTCATCAGATTGATTTAGTTGGATCAACTCGATTCAATCAATCAGCGATACAGAGTAGCAAAAACACACATTCATTTATACAAAAATCTCCCAATTAACAGCAGCCGCCGTGGCCACAAAATAACTTTCCTTCCCAAAGATTCTCTCGGTCAGATGCTTTTAAGAGATTCATGTCTTGTCCACCTGGCAGGGTGATTTGTATCTGGATGAGGAAAAACTCAGAAATGTAGGTGTAATGCAATCAGAGTGGGATTAGATCAGCCAGTCCAGATCTGAAGGCGATCTCAGCCAGGTGTGAAATAAATCTGGACAGTGTGAGCGCTGCATATTGGGTGAAAGAAAGAAAAAGAAAAAACTCCACCCAGCATAATGAAAGGTCTCCGAACTCCACCGCTTCCTGCTATTTAAACTTTCCTTGTTTAAAAAAAGTCACAACACGATCACACAGTGTCCGGATCAAAACGTTTACATGTATCCAACATCTTCCCTCAGCTGAGGATCTATATCGCTCAAAAAATGTCATCAGGAGAAGAAAAGATTTCAATCCTAAACTCTGAACACACCCTCCTCCAGCAGGTTAGGTGTGTGCACCTTCAGTTACCACGAGGATGTAGCCTGGTTTAAGATGGTGACAACTCCACTCGACCTCGCCATCGAGGCTACGGCAGCCTGCTGCCATCGACCATGAGCCGGGTTCTACTCTGGGTTTTTCCTTGCCACTGTCGCCAAGTGCTTGCTCATGGTGGGAATCGTTTGGTCTCGATTTTTTCGGTCAGGAATTGATTATGTAAATAAAACTCATTTGAATTAACCACTGACTGGTGACTGTCTTATAGTGTCAATGACAAACATCTCTGTTATCAAGGCCACTGGAAGGCGGCCAGCCCGCCCCCCTCCACTCCCCTCATCTGCATGAGGTCCCTCGCAAGAATGTGGCTACAAGAGCAACAAGTGACAAAGCCCTCTAGTGGCCGTAGTGATTATGACAGGAAAGAAGGGAAATGATGTTATTACAGAGCAGTCCAGGGAAAGGAGGTCAGGCTAGATGGGCGAGACAACACTGGACTCAGACTGCTATTTGTTTCCGGTTGCTCACAGCAAGTCAACATTGCTTTTTTTAAACCAGCAGATCAGACACACATCAGAGCAGGACCAGGTGCAGATTCAGAACTGATGCAAACCTACAATAAGTGTCTTACAGATACAGAAACACTTCTTGCAGCAGATTGTACATTTGCAAGTCAGCTGTGGATGAAAGGCAAAGGCACTACACCTAAACCTGTGTAATTCCTGCTCTGCACTCAGAAACAGCTTTCATCATCATCATCTTCATCATCATCATTATCACAGACTGACAACCTGTTCTTGCTCTCACTGACTCTTATTTTAGCCTCAGCTGGTTGTCACTTTTTCCCCCCTGAGCAGGTCACTCAGACACAAATTGTCGTCCACCAGCATGCCGTCATCATCCTCCTCCTCCTTATTATTATCATCATCACTGCCACTCTTCCCCAGCCTGTTCCTACTTCTATTCTTTGTCACAGTGCTATTCTCCTCCTCGTCATCATGTCACCCTCACTTGAGGACACTGAAGGTGATAAGGGAACACGGGAAGGCGGCAGACAGCCACAGAGACAGCTCAGAGGCATCATCGTTTCGTCAGCCCGAGCACAGATTCCACTTGATGCTCGCGTCGTGCAGTCGGAGACGCCGAATCATCCGGCTGAAGCGCGGACAGAGGAACAGAGTGCTGTTTAAGAGGCGGTGTGAGATGTGCTCGCGAGGCAATCAGTGATAACGTCATAGAGAGGAGGAGAGACATGGAGACAGATGAAAGCTGAGCTGGGAGTTTTATTGTTTATAAAAATAAAAATAAAGCTCTAAGGCATCGTGAGGGATATTACAAATGAAAATGAATATTGGTATATGTTGGATTTATATCAGGTGATGTGATTTGCAGAGTTATAGCACAAATACACAAATACTGACCTGATTCTGAGAACAGACCTGTTCAGTCTGACCAAAATCCACCAACATAAATATGACAGTATTCCTGCCCGTGCTGTATGGAGGTCAGAATCTACAGAATGTTTTTATTTTAAACTTGGGGAATGAAAAGTTTGCACGCTGGGTTGCACTGGGGGACTCATTATTTGCAGGATTCTGGCTACAGCCAGAGGATCTACAGACAACACAGCTGCTGAGCATCATCGCCCTGCAGATATTAAGGAGGAAAATGGTCCACTCACCTGTTGGAAGGAGACTGAGGAACAATGCACAGCAGCAGCAGCAGCAGCGGGCAGGGCAGCGCGCACTATTCATGAAGTGAAGCCGGGAATCCTGCACAGCATCAGCTGGACGGTGTGAACATGCCTCTTCTCCTGTAGCACATCATCTCTGTCCAAACATCTCGAGGTAAAGCCCAGCGGCGCTGCTCTCCCTCTGTCCCGGTGGAGGCTGCGCTCCTCGGCAGTGGACACACTCTGGATGTCACTTCACTTCCCGCTGAACGCGCGGAGAGACAGCGCGCTGAACACGGAGGGAGCGGTGCTATCAGCGCGCACTGTGACCGGGAGTCCACTTACCTTTGGCTCTGGAGTCGTGGCAGGACACGCGGCGTGCGTTCAACAGTCCAGCCCGCACCCGCAAGCTGGCGAGCCGCGACTCTCTTCAGTCCGCCGGGACAGCATGAAGCCAAGTGCGCGTCCTTTTTCCCGACAGAGCGCGCAACATGCGTTCACCGACACGGTTCTGTTCCAGCACACCTGTGGCTCCCAGCGGCCACATTACGCCCCGAAAGTACCCGCGCTGGATGCACCACAATATCAACACACACACACACACACACACACACACAACATGCCCAGCCACAGAAATAAATCCACGGAGACCTACCGACCTGCAGCATATAATCCACGTCTAGTCCCGCAGCCTGGAGACGCGCAGCTCGGAGCAGTGCAGTGATGGACCGGTGGAGCTGGTAATGTGTCAGCCGGTGTCGGAGCGCAGAGACACGGCCATTCCCTGTCAGAGGCGCACGTTGCAGCGCCGCCTCTATTTACTCCAGCTGGAGGAAAGACACTCCCACCGCGCGTGTGCGTGTTTCCTAAGCGCGCGCGTTTCTGTGTGTGCGCGTGTGTTTTGGAGGGGGGGATTCCTAATTCCTTGATTCCTGTTTTACAGAGGCGGAGCCAGATTTAAGAAACACTGAGGTCAAATAAAAAGTGATGAACACAAACAAGTCTATCTAAAGCACAGAGTATACACATGATATGAAAATACAAAACAAACATAAAATACAAATATAAAATACAATATTCATTGTATATAGTATATATACAATGAATGGAGAAATGTTTCTAAAACAATAAATAATAATGAATAAAGTCTCTAAAGTGTAAAATAAAAAAAAGATTTTCATGATTTGTTCTTTGTTGTGAATGTTTGAAGACGATGTTGCTGAACAGAAAGTGTTCAGAAACTTAAAATATATATATATATATATATAAATTCTGTTGGTGTTTATTTGAGAGAACTTGGACAATGTTTACTTGGCCTATAAAAATATGTTATCCCTGAAGCACTCTGCACAGCATTGACTGTGGAACAACATTGATGCATCATGCATCAGCAGAACTTTCATTAAATCAACATTGATCAACATTGAAATATAACATTGATTTTTCATCAGGTTTGCACCCTGAAATAATAAAAGTTATTTCAATGATGAAAAATAGATCAAGACAGACAAAATCAATGTTAGTTCAACTTCAAATCAATCACTGTTTTATCACTGAACCAACACTGAAATAACATTAATTAAACTAATCTGCTCATTCTCCTGAACCAGGTGCAATATGATATGCATTATGATAAAGCATTTTTTATGAGTATTGTGATGCCCTATGTGGCATCCTGAGTGTGTTCCTTCCTCCTCCTCGCCTGGGTGTGGTCAATTTCTTTCTCCTCCTCCTCTCTGGGTGTGATTTCTGTTTGCAGGTGTTTTCCATTAATTATTTGGGTTAGAGTATTTATGCCACTGCAGGCTGATACTCATTCTCTTCTCTG
Source organism: Larimichthys polyactis (assembly GCA_018985215.1). Lineage (NCBI taxonomy): Eukaryota > Metazoa > Chordata > Actinopteri > Sciaenidae > Larimichthys > Larimichthys polyactis. The sequence continues at coordinate 65,383 of JAFMOB010000310.1, read as the reverse complement.
ATCTCTCTCTCTGGCTGGGCCCCTTTCTGGGCTCTTCTGTCCTTAGTCAGGTCAGGTTTGGTTTGGTTTGGTTTGGTTTGGTTTAGTTCAGTTTGATATTTTTGGTTGTCTTTTGCTTTAGTTTCACACTACCAACACATGCACACTCACACTTGTCACTCATGCACACCCTACACCACTGCTTCTACACACTCCATAACTTTAAATCCTTTATGATTGTTTAATTTGGTTTAACTTGATTCAATAAAGTATTGTTTAAACAAACGTACATGGTGTGAACTCCCTTTTTGCCATGACTCTCAGAGCCGGATCATGGCAGTGTATATTCTATACATCATTAATGTAAAGAGAAGAGGAGGTTATTCAGAGACAGACCCATAGCAAGATTTGAGAAATGTTGTGGCATGAGTCGAAGGTTCACTGCAAATCAATGCAACACTCCTCCACCATCATCATCATCATCACTGTGCGTTGTACTATCACACTTAAAGAAACATTGTGTAACGTTTCTACCATCAAGCTAACAGAGTTTAAATCGTGTTGATGCTCCACTGACTTGTAATGAGGTTGTTCTTCAGGTACGATCACCCATAAGAAGTACGTAAGTCACACACCACCAACTATTTCACTGATTCTGGTGAAACTGGATCATATTTTCTTCCCTCTGATGTCCTCCGGCTGCTCCACCTCAACTCTCTGTGATTTACAGAGTTTCCTGACGGACACTGAAGGTAAACTGCTGACAGCTGTAGCTGCTGTTAGCTCATGTTAGCTCACTTCAGGACTGTGGGTTCATACAAAGTTGTTGTTGTACCGGGGGTGTTTTGGACAACCAAGAGGCGAGGGTTTTCGGGCCTGAGCATGCGGGAGTGCTCAAAGTAAGCGGAGTCGGTGTCATGCCAGAACCGGAAGCTGGGCAAGCGAGCAATGTATATAGCATAAGTATTGAAATCAGAACAAATACAAATGTCTATATTTACCACAGTGCAGGCTCGGACTGGCAGTCTGTGCTACCAGACAAAAGCCAGATGGGCCGGTCCATCTCGGCCACATTTGGGCCGATGTTTTTTTTTGTATGTATGTATTTGTTATTTTGTAGCATTTGCAACATTTGCCCAGCAGCCCGAAATGGACTTGTGACCCATTTGCATTCATTTGGAATAGGCTTTGGGTTGCACTGGCTAATATCGGTTAATATTTGCCTCTTCATGACAGGTTCAGAAGTCGCGATTTACACATGTTCGAAGTTAATTGTCTGCTCTGTAACTCAAATCAGTGCTGTAAGTAGACTGTTTCCAAAGTTTAATGAGGTGTAGACATGTACAACATGATCTTCATCGAGCATACTATGTTCTGTGTTATTTATGGGGTATTTGGGGGTTCAGTATGGGTGGGTGGGAGAATGTTTAAGTGCGTGTTGTTTTGGGGGGCGGGTTCATCGGTCCAATGGTGGGCCGGTCCAGAGGAAAAATGCCAGGGCCGAATTTTGTTCCCAGTCCGACCCTGCCACAGTGGAACTTCACTCTGAAACTGGGATGCTAGATCACTAAAATACAGATTTATATGCAATGTCACTTAAATGTTGGATTGTCACACACTTGTATCACTATGGGTACAGGGGAAGTTTAAAATATTTACTTGACTGTGCACGTTTTAAGCACTGCGACTTTTCAACTTTTCATTTCGTCGGACTCTGTATTCTGTCCCTGTGTGTGACGTTTCATTGCATTTTCATTTAATTTAATTTCACTGGTATGAATGTGAGGTGAGCAATATTGCTAGAAAATCTAATTACTGAGAATAATAAAAACAAACCTCTAAACCCCGTCTCCATTTAGACTCTGGACCTTCCATTTCTGATACTAACATCACAGATGCCGCAGTTGACTTTTTCTCAATTTGAACAAATATGTGCAACTATTAAACTGTCTCCCTGCTGCAAATCTGATTCAATCTTATCTAGGAATGTTCCCTACAGCGTAATAACAACAACAGACTCATTAAAGGGATGCATTTAATGAAGTTTCTTTAATTATCAGGGATAATAAATTAATGATTATCAATTTTGAATGAATGAATCAAGTAATTGCAGAAGAGCGACTAAGAGGAGACTTTTAAATTGTCTGGGTGTGAAGCTGTCCCTTGTGGATTGTTTTTAACAAAGTTTGTCAACTTTATTTGTGTGTGTGTGTGTGTGTGTGTGTGTGTGTGTGTGTGTGTGTGTGTGTGTGTGTGTGTGTGTGTGTGTGTGTGTGATGGCTTCCCAGGCTGCTCTCAAACACAATCAGACTGGGTTGGGTAAGAGCCAAAAGTAATCTAGTATATTTATTATTTCATTTTAACCACGACTACTTCTCAAAGTCTGTCATGCTGATGATGTAGTAATCCATATTATAGAAAGAACCACTCAACTAGGTAAAGAGAAACAACAGTCCATCATTACTTTAAGTCGATCACATATTGAATCAAACACTCTGACCAGCCTGGAATTAGCTCTTCTGCAGAGGAGAAGTTCTTTACAGTTAGCAGCCTCAGATTAGAGCCCACATAAATCCTTCACAGAGTTCAAGTGGCAGACACATCTCAACATCAACTGTTCAGAGGAGACTGTGTGAATCAGACCTTCACGGTCGAATTGCTGCAAAGAATCAACGACTGAGGGAGACCAACAAGAAGAAGAGAACTGCTTTGACCAAGAAACAAAATGAACAGACCAGTGGGAACCTGGAGTCACATTTAAGATTCTTTGAGTCCCCCGGCAGTCTAATCCTATGGCAGCATAACTAAAGGATGACCAGAGCCAGCCCTAACTATAAGCTTTATCATAAAGGAAAGTCTTAAGTCTACTCTTAAAAGTGTTGACCGTGTCTGCCTCCAGAACCCAGAATGGTAGTTTGTTCCACAGAAGAGGAGCCTGATAGCTGAATTTTGAAACATATATAACCTTTTTTACCCTTTTCTGATTACCACATATTTCCAACATGTTACTTAATAGTTTCGATGTCTAAAGAAAAAACACTGAATGAGAAGGTGTGTCGGACAGCCCAGCTTGTAGCTCGAGGGCTGGCGAAATGGATTCTCACATGGTCATGTGATTACATGATCTAGCAAGTCCAACTGCCTTACAAGTTTGATAAAGACCTTAGATAGACTTTGACTTCAGACAATCTTCTATATTTATCTGCACAAAGCGCTCTAGTTTATGACCATCTTAAGTGGGACTAATTTGCCATGAATTATGGGTAATTAAGGACGTTTTATAAGCTAGAAAATATAACAGCTGTGTCAAATAGTTCAGCTCCCTTCACTCCAGCAGAATCAAACCCGTTTTTAAGTTGCAGAAACGTGCAGTGAGAATCATGGCTCTTTCTCCTACAAGAACCCATACTTTACCTTTGTTTCATAAATTTGGTATTCTTAATATTTATCAGATTAATTACCTTCAGATTGCTCAGTTTGTATATGGTTCTTTAAACACAACACTTACTCCTTGTTTCACAATTTATTTACTGCAAACAATCAATTTCATAATTTCTCAACTCAGCTTCGGCCCCCACAATCGAGAACCGTTTCATCGCAATTTAAGATTTCCTACAGAGGTTCCAAGATATGGAATTCACTTCCTCCTCATTTTCTTAAACTCTCTCAACCAGCTTTTAAAAAATCTGTTAAATGTATGTTGTGTAATCAAGAAATGAATGTTCCGTCTTAATCTTCATAACACCTTGATGTGTGTATATGCCGGATCTATGTGTTCAGCTGTGTTTTATTCTTGAAGATGTACTTAGTGGTCCTCAGTGTGTATGCCCTGTATAATACAGTAGCTTGCATTCTTATTTATGCTCTGTAATTGTTTCAGGAGGTTCTCTTGACAAGCCCCTTGAGGGTTTTTTCGGACCTCCTTGCATGTCCGCTGTGCATAATGTCCTTTTGCTGTTCGTTTGTTTTTGAGTTTTTTCTTTTTTCTTGTTTGTTTTATCTTTTATGGATAATGTAATTAACTATGTGCTAAATAAATCAAATCAAATCAAATCAAAGACATTTTACTTTGTAAATTTTTTTTTTTCGTTTTTATTGTTTATCTAATTTCCAATGCAACTGTTTAGAATGTTATTTAAAGAACAACAACATAACTAAGGGATGGTTCAGGACTCACCTGAGCCAGCCCAAGTTTTAACAAAAAGGAACATCTTAAGCCTACTCCTAAATGTATCTTTAAGTGTATCTAAGACTTGGAGGAGAAGCCTTTGTTTGCAAAGACAGCTTCAAAACACTTCCTGTATGAAGAAACTCATCTCTCACAGTGTTCACTTGAAGATGCTTCCACACGATCTTGAAGATTCAGGGAATCCCGCTGGTGAATCAGTTGTTTTCAGAAATGCTCTATTGAGTCTAATTTGGTGATTGACTTAGTCAATCCAATGTCTTTATTTTCCTCTTCTGATACTACAAGTTTCCTCTGCATCATCCTGGTGGATGGCTCAATTCATCTTCACTTTGAGAATTTGCTTTATTTCACTACCTAATATCACGATGCTTCCCTTTCCAAACTTCCCTGTATGCATGGTATTTTTAGGGTCAGATGCAGAGTCTTTTCTCCACTAAACATGAAGTGTTGTTTTGTTGCTGAAATGTTCGATGTTTTGTCTCGTCATCCATCCACATTGCCCAGTTGACTTCACTGTGTAGTGTGGTGACAGAAGAAAAATGCCAGAGGCACAGGGAGTCCAAATT
>JAFMOB010000310.1:0-55689 GCA_018985215.1 Larimichthys polyactis | reverse complement strand
ACAAACTGAGCAATCTGAAGGTAATTAATCTGATAAATATTAAGAATACCAAATTTATGAAACAAAGGTTAAGTATGGGTTCTTGTAGGAGAAAGAGCCATGATTCTCACTGCATGTTTTTGCACCTAAAAACGGGTTTGATTCTGCTGGAGTGAAGGGAGCTGAACTATTTGACACAGATGTTATATTTTCTAGCTTATAAACGTCCCTAATTACCCATAATTCATGGCAATTAGTCCCACTTAAGATGGTCATAAACTAGAGGCGCTTTGCTGCAGATAAAACAGAAGATGTCTGGAGTCAGACTGTAAGTTTGATCGAATCGTTGTCAAAGTCTATCTAAGGTCTTTATCAAACTTGTAAGGCAGTTGGACTTGATCACGTGATCACATGACCATGTGAGAATCCATTTCGCCAGCCCTCGAGCTACAAGCTGAGCTGAGCTGTCCGACACACTTTTTCATTCAGTGTTTTTTCTTTAGACATCGAAACTATAAAGTAACATGTTGGAAATATGTGGTAATCAGAAAAGGGTAAAAAAGGTTATATATGTTTCAAAAATTCAGCTTATCAGGCTCCTCTTCTGTGGAACCAAACTAACATTCTGGGTTCTGGAGGCAGACACGGTCAACACTTTAAAGTAGACTTAATACTTTAATTTTAGATTAAGGTTTTAGTTAGGCTCTGGTCATCCTTTAGTTATGCTGCCATAGGATTAGACTGCCGGTGGACTCAAAGAATCTTAAATGTGACTCATCAGACTAAAGTCCAGGTTCCCACTGGTCTGTTCATTTTGTTTCTTGGTCAAAGCAGTTCTCTTCTTCTTGTTGGTCTCCCTCAATCGTTGATTCTTTGCAGCAGTTCGACCATGAAGGTCTGATTCACACAGTCTCCTCTGAACAGTTGATGCTGAGATGTGTCTGCCACTTGAACTCTGTGAAGCATTTATGTGAGCTCTAATCTGAGGCTGCTAACTGTAAAGAACTTCTCCTCTGCAGAAGAGCTAATTCCAGGCTGGTCCTCATGAGAGTCAGTTTCATCAGAGTGTTTGATTCAATATGTGATCGACTTAAAGTAATGATGGACTGTTGTTTCTCTTTACCTAGTTGAGTGGTTCTTTCTATAATATGGATTACTACATCATCAGCATGACAGACTTCTAGAAGTAGTTGTGGGTTTTTTTCTATGATATACTAGATTACTTTTGGCTCTTACCCAACCCAGTCTGTTTGTGTTTAAGAGCAGTCTGGGAAGCCATCACACACACACACACACACACACACACACGCGCACAAATAAAGTTGACAAACTTTGTTAAAAAAAATCCACAAGGGACAGCTTCACACCCAGACAATTTAAAAGTCTCCTCTTAGTCGCTCTTCTGCAATTACTTGATTCATTCATTCAAAATTGATAATCATTAATTTATTATCCCTGATAATTAAAGAAACTTCATTAAATGCATCCCCTTTAATGAGTCTGTTGTTGTTATTACGCTGTAGGGAACATTCCTAGATAAGATTCAGAATCAGATTTGCAGCAGGGAGACAGTTTAATAGTTGCACATATTTGTTCAAATTGAGAAAAAGTCAACTGCGGCATCTGTGATGTTAGTATCAGAAATGGAAGGTCCAGAGTCTAAATGGAGACGGGGTTTAGAGGTTTGATTTTATTATTCTCAGTAATAAGATTTTCTAGCAATATTGCTCACCTCACATTCATACCAGTGAAATTAAATTAAATGAAAATGCAATGAAATGTCACACACAGGGACAGAATACAGAGTCCGACAAAATGAAAAGTTGAAAAGTCGCAGTGCTTAAAACGTGCACACTCAAGTAAATATTTTAAACTTCCCCTGTACCTATAGTGATACAAGTGTGTGACAATGCAACATTTAAGTGACATTGCATATAAATCTGTATTTTAGTGATCTAGCATCCCAGTTTCAGAGTGAAGTCCCACTGTGGCAGGGTCGGATTAGGAACAAAATTCGGCTCTGGCATTTTTCCTCTGGACCGGCCCACCATTGGACCGATGAACCCGCCCCCCAAAACACATGCACTCTAACATTCTCCCACCCACCCATACTGAACCCCCAAATACCCCATAAATAATAATGAAGATCATGTTGTACATGTCTACACATCATTAAACTTTGCTATGGGTCTGTCTCTGAATAACCTCCTCTTCTCTTTACATTAATGATGTATAGAATATACACTGCCATGATCTGGCTCTGAGAGTCATGGCAAAAAGGGAGTTCACACCATGTACGTTTGTTTAAATAATACTTTATTGAATCAAATTAAACCAAATTAAACAATCATAAAGGATTTAAAGTTATGGAGCGTGTAGAAGCAGTGGTGTAGGGTGTGCATGAGTGACAAGTGTGAGTGTGCATGTGTTGGTAGTGTGAAACAAAAGCGAAGGACAACCAAAAATATCAAACTGAACTAAACCAAACCAAACCAAACCAAACCAAACCAAACCTAACCTGACTAAGGACAGGAGAGCCCAGAACAGGGCCCAGCCAGAGAGAGCAATCAGAGAAAGAGAATGAGTACCAGCCTGCAGTGGCATAAATACTCTAACCCAAAGTAATTAATGGAAAACACCTGCAAACAGAAACCACACCCAGAGAGGAGGAGGAAGGAACACACTCAGGATGCCACATGGGGCATCACAATACTCATAAATAATGCTTTATCATATTGCACCTGGTTAAGGGGAATGAGCAGATTAGTTTAATTAATGTTATTTCAGTGTTGGTTCAGTGATAAAACAGTGATTGATTTGAAGTTGAACTAACATTGATTTTGTCTTGATCTATTTTTCATCATTGAAATAACTTTTATTACTTCAGGGTGCAAACCTGATGAAAAATCAATGTTATATTTCCATGTTGATCAATGTTGATTCAAGTTTCGCTGATGCATGATACATCAATGTTGTTCCACAGTCAATGCTGTGCAGAGTGCTTCAGGGATAACATATTTTTATAGGCCAAGTAAACATTGTCCAAGTTCCAAGTTTCTGAACACTTTCTGTTCAGAAACATCGTTTTCAAACATTCACAACAAAGAACAAATCATGAAATCTTTTTTTTTCTTTTACACTTTAGAGACTTTAGTCATTTTTTATTTTTTATTATTATTTATGTTTTAGAAACATTTTTCCTTTCATTGTATATACAATGAATATTGTATTTTATATTCATATGTATTTTATGTTTGTTTTGTATTTGTATATCATGTGTATACTCTGTGCTTTAGATATACTTGTTTGTGTTCATCACTTTTTATTTGACCTCAGTGTTTCTTGAATCTGGCTCCGCCTCTGTAAAAAAGGAATCAAGGAATTAGGAATCCCCCCCCTCCAAAACACACGCGCACACACAGAAACGCGCGCGCTTGGGAAACACGCACACGCGCAGTGGGAGTGTCTTTCCTCCAGCTGGAGTAAATAGAGGCGGCGCTGCAACGTGCGCCTCTGACAGGGAATGGCCGTGTCTCTGCGCTCCGACACCGGCTGACACATTACCAGCTCCACCGGTCCATCACTGCACTGCTCCGAGCTGCGCGTCTCCAGGCTGCGGGACTAGACGTGGATTATATGCTGCAGGTCGGTAGGTCTCCGTGGATTTATTTCTGTGGCTGGGCATGTTGTGTGTGTGTGTGTGTGTGTGTGTGTGTGTGTTGATATTGTGGTGCATCCAGCGCGGGTACTTTCGGGGCGTAATGTGGCCGCTGGGAGCCACAGGTGTGCTGGAACAGAACCGTGTCGGTGAACGCATGTTGCGCGCTCTGTCGGGGAAAGGACGCGCACTTGGCTTCACGCTGTCCCGGCGGACTGAAGAGGGTCGCGGCTCGTCAGCTTGCGGGTGCGGGCTGGACTGTTGAACGCACGCCGCGTGTCCTGCCACGACTCCAGAGCCAAAGGTAAGTGGACTCCCGGGCACAGTGCGCGCTGATAGCACCGCTCCCTCCGTGTTCAGCGCGCTGTCTCTCCGCGCGTTCAGCGGGAAGTGAAGTGACATCCAGAGTGTATCCACAGCCGAGGAGCGCAGCCTCCACCGGGACAGAGTGAGAGCAGCGCCGCTGGGCTTTACCTCGAGATGTTTGGACAGAGATGATGTGCTACAGGAGAAGAGGCATGTTCACACCGTCCAGCTGATGCTGTGCAGGATTCCCGGCTTCACTTCATGAATAGTGCGCGCTGCCCTTCCCGCTGCTGCTGCTGCTGCTGCTGTGCATTGTTCCTCAGTCTCCTTCCAACAGGTGAGTGGACCATTTTCCTCCTTAATATCTGCAGGGCGATGATGCTCAGCAGCTGTGTTGTCTGTAGATCCTCTGGCTGTAGCCAGAATCCTGCAAATAATGAGTCCCCCAGTGCAACCCAGCGCGCAAACTTTTCATTCCCCAAGTTTAAAATAAAAACATTCTGTAGATTCTGACCTCCATACAGCACGGGCAGGAACACTGTCATATTTATGTTGGTGGATTTTGGTCAGATTGAACAGGTCTGTTCTCAGAATCAGGTCAGTATTTGTGTATTTGTGCTATAACTCCTCAAATCACATCACCTGATATAAATCCAACATATACCAATATTCATTTTCATTTGTAATATCCCTCACGATGCCTGAGAGCTTTTTTTTATTTTTTATAAACAATACAACTCCCAGCTCAGCTTTCATCTGTCTCCATGTCTCTCCTCCTCTCTATGACGTTATCACTGATTGCCTCGCGAGCACATCTCACACCGCCTCTTAAACAGCACTCTGTTCCTCTGTCCACGCTTCAGCCGGATGATTCGGCGTCTCCGACTGCACGACGCGAGCATCAAGTGGAATCTGTGCTCGGGCTGACGAAATGATGATGCCTCTGAGCTGTCTCTGTGGCTGTCTGCCGCCTTCCCGTGTTCCCTTATCACCTTCAGTGTCCTCAAGTGAGGGTGACATGATGACGAGGAGGAGAATAGCACTGTGACAAAGAATAGAAGTAGGAGCAGGCTGGGGAAGAGTGGCAGTGATGATGATAATAATAAGGAGGAGGAGGATGATGACGGCATGCTGGTGGACGACAATTTGTGTCTGAGTGACCTGCTCAGGGGGGAAAAAGTGACAACCAGCTGAGGCTAAAATAAGAGTCAGTGAGAGCAAGAACAGGTTTTCAGTCTGTGATAATGATGATGAAGATGATGATGAAAGCTGTTTCTGAGTGCAGAGCAGGAATTACACAGGTTCAGGTGTAGCGCCTTTGCCTTTCATCTACAGCTGACTTGCAAATGTACAATCTGCTGCAAGAAGTGTTTCTGTATCTGTAAGACACTTATTGTAGGTTTGCATCAGTTCTGAATCTGCACCTGGTCCTGCTCTGATGTGTGTCTGATCTGCTGCTGCAGTCTATGAGCAACATTTTACTGGTTTAAAAAAAAAAGCAATGTTGACTTGCTGTGAGCCACCGGAAACAAATAGCAGTCTGAGTCCAATGTTGTCTCGCCCATCTAGCCTGACCTCCTTTCCCTGGACTGCTCTGTAATAACATCATTTCACTTCTTTCCTGTCATAATCACTACGGCCACTAGAGGGCTTTGTCACTTGTTGCTCTTGTAGCCACATTCTTGCGAGGGACCTCATGCAGATGAGGGGAGTGGAGGGGGGCGGGCTGGCCGCCTTCCAGTGGCCTTGCTAACAGAGATGTTTGTTATTGACACTATAAGACAGTCACCAGTCAGTGGTTAATTCAAATGAGTTTTATTTACATAATCAAATCCTGACCGAAAAAAATCGAGACCAAACGATTCCCACCATGAGCAAGCACCTGGCGACAGTGGCAAGGAAAAACCTCGAGCAGAACCCGGCTCATGGTCGACGGCAGCAGGCGGCCGTAGCCTCGATGGCGAGGTCGAGTTAAACCAGGCTACATCCTCGTGGTAACTGAAGGTGCACACCCCTAACCTGCTGGAGGAGGTTGTGTTCAGAGTTTAGGATTGAAATCTTTTCTTCTCCTGATGACATTTTTTGAGCGATATAGATCCTCAGCTGAAGGAAGATGTTAGATACATGTAACGTTTTGAGCCGGACACTGTGTGATCGTGTTGTGACTTTTTTTTTTAACAAGGAAAGTTGATATAGCAGGAAGCGGTGGAGTTCGGAGACCTTTCATAATGCTGGGTGGAGTTTTTTTTTTTTTTTTTTTCACCCAATATGCAGCGCTCACACCGTCCAGATTTATTTCACACCTGGCTGAGATCGCCTTCAGATCTGGACTGGCTGATCTAATCCCACTCTGATTGCATTACACCTACATTTCTGAGTTTTTCCTCATCCAGATACAAATCACCCTGCCAGGTGGACAAGACATGAATCTCTTAAAAGCATCTGACCGAGAGAATCTTTGGGAAGGAAAGTTATTCTGTGGCCACGGCGGCTGCTGTTAATTGGGAGATTTTTGTATAAATGAATGTGTGTTTTTGCTACTCTGTATCGCTGATTGATTGAATTGAGTTGATCCAACTAAATCAATCTGATGAAAGCGTTGTGTTGCTCCAAACACTGAGCGGAGTCGACTTCCCAAACCGACAGTACCACAAATTACTGCTGAGGCCACAGCATTTCGCGTCTGTGAATTAGTTTTAATTTGGCGGGGTATTTAGTATGAGTGATGCCATGAATGAGCAAAGCTGCGGTTGGGTTCATTTGAATGCGCTGCCGCTAATTAAGACCTGATGTTGAGTCTGTTTTTTAAAGATGCGTCTCGAGCACGTCTGACAGCAACGGAGCCACTTCTCTGCTGCTGAATCTGAAATACTGGCTGGAGAAACCAGGAACTGCAATTACACAGTTGCCTTCCTGCAAAAAGGAAAAAAGGAGGCTACTGGAGGGAAAATAGCAGTGAAATAATTCTGCCGGCGAGGGTATGGCATAAGTGAGATGCCTGTAAAATGTTCTCACATTCTGCTGCAAATCCCCCCAGGAGTGCCAGCTGCATACGAGGTGATTGCTTCTCCTGGTTTGTTTCGAATATAAGAGCTGTGTATTTTAACACGAGCAGGGCTGATTGAGACGGCGGCTTCACTGAAAGAAAGCAACCAGCTAACAAAAAAACTTCAAGCTACATTAAAATCAGCCTTTTTATGAAAACAATGGATCAAATGACTGTATAATATTCGATGTGTTGCCGGTAATGATGGATCCACTGAGCTTATTATTTTGAGTTTTGCAGCCCACAACTTTACTATTTCGGTTCAGTATCAGTGTTCTCATCAGCAGCAGGGAGCTGGATAAACCTGCACAGCATACAGACAAAGTTAGTGACCGGCTGAAGAGCCAAATATTCCCTCAAGGAGTTGGTGGAGGCCAAACCAGACCTCCAAATTATCAATACAATATATAATATATTAGCGTGTCCACTTGTTGGTAGTGTTGGAGACACTCTGAAGACCTCCAGCTCTGGCCCTGATCTGGTAGGAACTGGTAGTGCATTCCACCAATGGGGAACAACAGACGAGAAGAGTCTGGATTGCCTTGAGCAAACGGGTGGCAGAGCCAGGCGTCGTTCATTGGAGGAACGCAACGGTCCTGAAGTAACAAATGCCTGTATAAGGGCGTCCAACTAGGTGGGTACAGTACCGGAGACAACTTTGTAGGCGAGCATAGGCGATTTGAATTTAACGCGGGCTGCAACAGGTAGCAACAGTGTAGCTCGATGAGCAGTGGGGTAACGTGACCTTTTGGGTTGGTTGTAGACCAGGCGTGCCACCGCGTTCTGGATCATCTGAAGGGGTTTCACTGTGCAGGCTGGGAGGCCTGTCAGGAGGATTCATATGTCCCCAACCTGCCATATTCCATTTTGACCCTTTGACTATGACTCCAGATGAGATAAAGTTAATGAGATTTAAGTTTTATGGGTGTTGATGTATCCTAAATGGGTATTAAGGCAGCCGTTTGCTAACACATTCAGATTAAAATATCTAACATGTCCTCATTGAAGTAGACCTGCGTCATATATTCCGTTGAGATGTTGACATTATCCCCAAATGTTTTCAGCGATGTTCAAACTTGGAAAAATCTGTAATTGTATTAAGATAATGTGCATTTCCTACTTGCCTCTAGTTGCTATAACAGGGAAACGTGGGATATGTTGAACATGTTCCAAATGTGACTAAAGCTCAACTCGAATACTTCTTTTAGTTCACTGTGTACTGCTGTCTCAATTCAAGTGCAGCCATCGTAACATTTTACCGTTAGCGCCAACATTTGACTGCCAAAATATAAAACATATGTAAAACATTTGTATATTGTGGTATTCAACCGCAACCGCTTCATCCAGCAGCTTCCTCAGCTGCAATTTCACAATGCCGGTGGTCACCTCAGAGATTTCCATCAGAACATTAGAGACACTAACTCCCATGATCCCACACCATCATCTAACTACACAGTGTGCAAATGACTGTAGATTCAAGAACAAACAAAAAAAACATGTTTGTGTTTTAGGCTTGTTCTGCTGCCCCCAAGGGGCCACAAAAAAAAGATCAATGAGTGCAGCTTTAATCTTCCAAAGAAGGACACACACTGCACAAAGTGGATATTTCTGCTTAGTGGAATGTCCTCTTGGATTGCTGTGAAAATGTAGCAATAATTTGAAGCATCACAAGTGGGCAACGAAAAAGCTTCTGAGGCCTCCGCATGTTTTAAAACACACACACACGTTAAACCCTTTGGCCTTTTTTGTATTCTGTCTATTGAAAGCAATCCTTTTCCAGCGTGAGGAAGACTACTCTTGGCGGCGGAGAAGCTTTTACTTTCCAGCGTAGGCCGGAGTTTTCCACACACACATCCACACATCCACTAAGGAGGGAAGAACTGGCAGTGAGCTGCCACCGTGGATGATTGGGCCGGCAGCCAAAGGCCACAGTTTACTTGAGGAAACCATCAGCTCTCAAGCCTCAATTGAAAGAGGAACATTTCTCTCCCCTCTGGTCAGGCTGCTCTCTGCTTTCTCCTCCGGTCTGCTTTGGAAAATAATAGCTCTATATTCGTAGATGAAGTTCCCCATACAGAGTCTAGTGATTTCTTTTTTTTTTTTTCTTTCTTCTTTTAGCCATCCATCAACTCCTTAATGGGCTGTGAAATTGTTTAGAACAGTTGTTTTCCTGCCTGTACTTGCTACGCTGCCACAGAAGTTGGGTCAACCTCGCTTCATCCCTCCTCCTCCAAGTTCTTAATTAAAGAAATAAAACAGCAGCGATGGGCTTTGCGTGGATAACCCGGGTGTAAATTAAATCCAGGCTTCGGCCCTGGCGCCACAACAGACAGATGCTCGTGCTTCGAGTGCGAGTCTGTTCTTTTTGTGGATTGAATATCATCCAGACAGACAGAATTTAGACAGATATCCACCTCCACATCTGTGTTTCCACGTGCCACTGCAGCATTTTTAAAAAAAAGCTGAGAAAAATCACACAACGCACAGCCACGTCCTCCAGACTGAGTTTAGTTTGGAGTCCAATTTAGATCAAAGCTCTGGGATGAGGGGTGTAGTGTAGCACACACCCAGTGGAATTGTTGTTTACCCACATATTTGATTTGCAGGATTTAACTTTACAACCTTCAGCAGGCGAAAGGAAATACCTGCGACACGTGTAAACACAGCAGCATGTAGAAACAATTTCCTTCCCACAAACTGGCACCTGTTCACCTCATGGCCAACTTTGATTGATGATTTAGGCCTAACTAATCGATCATTCAATGAAAATATCAATATTGATCAAATATATTGTTGGAAAATGTAATATTAATCAGGCTACAGTGTTGGTATAGTAGCTTTGTTTGGATTTTTGTGAATCCAGGCTGACCAGTTCCTCAAACAGCCACTTGAGGCCGGCTGCAGTGAGTCAGTCTCCATAAGCCCCCATGTTAAAACTTCCCAGCAGAAATAAACCTGTTCAAATTATGTTAAGAGCATAGGCATAGGTCCACTAATCCGATGATGATCAGATGCTCTGCGGCTCCTCTGCACGTCGAAGTGTTCTTGGGCAAGATGCCGAACCCAAATTGCTCCTGAAGGACGCACCGTTGTTCGAATGGTGAGCTCCTGAATCTGATGAGCAGTTGGCACCTTGCAGCTTTTGACTGACGTGATGTCGGTGCCGTCACAGGTTGCTTGTTTGACCAACCAGGCTTCATTCAGCTTGCCTTGGCTCCATCCACGCTCCACTTTTTTGCCCACTGTTGGATCATCTGGGAGCAGGCAGGGACAAGACTGCCAAGCTGGTGATGGCCACAGAGTCACCACACTCTGATCGTCACAACAGCTCTCCACATTTTATACAGGATATGATTTGCACAAACTTTGCAGAGGCACCTATCAATCCTATTGACACACAAAGATATACATTTGAATATCCAACATTCATTCTGTTTGGAGGTATTCGGTTTTCAGTTTTGGGATTCTGCTGGATTAATCCTCTTGGACTTTATGGTTTGTTTACTGCCCCCTCTCTTCAGCTTTGAGTGGGGATGTTTGCCGAGCTTTGTCTCGTAATGTTTGTGGTGCTTCATATCAATGCATGCAATAGTCTCCATGGTCTCAGACTGAATATATAAGCCATACTGGTTTTAAACTGCCTCTGGGAAGAAATAAACATGTAATGTTTTTGCTGTCCACTTTTCTTCTTACTCTGCTTCCTTTTGGAGTATTTATTTATTTATTCCACTCCGTGCAATACATGCAATTTGTCTGCGGGCTTCCAGGCTGCTAAACCAATCTTGGTTAAAATAAGAAAACTTTGGCTCTGCAGGGCTCTCGCACAAATGTGGCCACATAAGATTTAAATATTCCCTGTTTATTACTACAAAAGTTCAAAAGATGGTATTCAGGACAGCCCTAATACATTCAGTGGAGTATTAAAAGATACGAGGTGAAGATTTTTATTCTCTGAAGGTCACGGCTTGCTGTCCTTTTCAGTGAGAGCACCGGCTATCAGTGATTGAGCACGTGAACTGCTCTGGATTCAGCTTTCAGTCGGAGTAATCGTCAGATACACGGAGCCCGTTTACAGCTGGGTAGCTTCACCGTGTATTCTCCTGATTCATGCAGAGCAGACTGCAACACGGAGAACCACTGGAGGCGTTTGTAGCTTAAGTGTGTGTGTGTGTGTGTGAAGCTGCTGCGGGGCCTTTATGCAAGAGGCCAAGAATGTCTCAGCAGTGATTAGTAGTTTTTAAGCAGAATCAGAGCTGTCGACAGAGATAAAGGACCACGTCTGTCCTTTGGAAGCAACAGATCTCAACATGATACCACTGCGCTGACCCCGTATTAATGCGAGCTCGCACACACACACATACACACACACATGTGGAAGTCCTGCTTATTTATCAAGCCTTGCCTCTAATGTGCCAAGATATGTGTTTGGACAGGCAAGTCTCGTTATCCACATATGGAAGGACTCTAAGGTCTGTGTGTGTGTGTGTGTGTGTGTGTGTGTGTGTGTGTGTGTGTGTGTGTGTGTGTGTGTGTGTGTGTGTGCTATTTGGTGATGTAGGTGATAAATAATAAAGGTGAAAGTGAGAGCAGTGGTTTTGCCTGCAACCACAGTAAGATTGACACGGAACATTTGAAGTTCATAGATTAGAGGAGGGAACACTGCTCAGGTTAACGAAAAGAACACAGCTGTATATGTGTGTGTGTGTGTGTGTGTGTGTGTGTGTGTGTGTGTGTGTGTGTGTGTGTGTTACGAGGCCAAAACAAAGGGAAATTAATTGAACCTCGCTCAGATCATGTCTGCAACCCCTTGCAAGTGTGTGTGTGTGTGTTTTCATACTCAGTACTGCCCCGTGCAGGCGGGAGCAGAAATCTTGACTCATTAAGACATTTTTGGGTGGGTTGCAGCACCAAAAACATGGACTTAGTCTCCATGAAGTCACAGACAGGTTTCTAAAGAGCTGTTGTGAAAGTCAGTATGCTGGTATGCTGGCTCTGGTCTGGCTTTGAAACAATCTGTAATAGTGGCCAAACCGTTTAACCCGGTGTGACCTATGGGTAACACTGGAAACGGGTGGAAGTCTCTAGCATTCTTGCTCCATGGACCCCACAATGCAGAAGCTGCAGGGAAGGTCTGTGTAATTTCATTCCCTAAACTGAACTTTGCCTCATGTGCCACTGAGCAGTGTCGCCAACTTGGCGACTTTGTCGCTATATTTAGCAAGTTTTTTTTCTGGTGTTACTGGAGACATTTGAGAGACTCTGACTTATAGTCTTCTGAATGAGCAGCGGGTGTTGCCGTGGGACTCGTGTTTGGTGTGTTAGCAAGCTATCTAGCCAACTGGTACAAAGGCCAGTTTTGATCTGCTCCTATTGGACCTGTTAAAGTTACTTCATTACGCCAGGGGTCTACAAACTACGGCCCGTGGGCCACATCCGGCCCGCCTAAACAATTGGAGTGGCCCACTTAACGATCCCAAACAATCCCTCTAAACGTGGCCTATTTTACAACATTTCATTTTCCTATTATAAAATATCCACACTTAATGATTAAGCTTGGCATTCTAATTAAAATCTACCTTATTTACAAACTATTTAGAGTACTAGCTAATTTTCCTCCCCTCACACAATGGTATATTCCGACGTGACTTTGCTCGTGATCAACTTCCCCAGCGCTGGCTGGGCTCCGCGGGCGCATTTCCTCCACGGCGGTGCGCCGCGACCCGCTCTGGGTCGGCTTGGAAAGGCTCGGGGGCAAAGGTGTTTACAGCGCCCTCGCCACTTCCCGGGGCCGTTAGTGCTCGCTGCGCCCTCTCCGCGACTGTCGAATCGCAATTTATCACAATTTTCACTTCCTCCTGCAACAAAATCGCAACAAAAATGTAAAAAGCACCGCAACTTTCACCGCAATTTTTTTGAAATCCTCATGCAACATCAGGGATTTTAGGCTGCAACTATTTCAAAAAAGGCCACGAAATCCTGGTGGGACTGATATCATTTCAGTTATAGACTGACCCCCGCCCCCCATCACAGAAAGGCAAGTTGATGTGGCCCGCACCGAAAAAAGTTTGAGGACCCCTGCATTACGCTGTTAATACAAACTCTACTCAACATTTCTCAATGTTCTTCTATGTTCCCATGCGACACCTAGTGGTCAAACCGGTTGGAAGACGTTTACGTCCTAGTGTGAACGTATGTGACACCAGTTTGGTATCAGCAGTAGTTGGTGGATCCCTGATCCTCATCTTCTCGTTGTTTCTGGATTTTCACTTTAATTCACTTTCATCTCTTTTTCCCACTGCAGAGACAGTTTCCTACTCTCACACACACATGCACAAGCTTCTACATCAGGATGCAGCATAGTGTGTGTCACATCACATCCTCCCAGGAGCCTATACTTTTTAATATTCATCCATTAACACAAAGGGTGTACACTGTGCTGTGTTTCCATAGTGTGTCCTTTCTGCTGTGTGTTGAATAAAACATGTGAATCTGCTCTTGATGGGTTTCATCTCTCATCTGTCTGCCTGCTGTCAATCATTTCCCTCGGCTGCTGTCACAGCATCAAGCCCTCCTGTCCTGTCAGCCTTCCACTGATGTGCATTTGAACGCTGAAGTATTTTTCTTTTTTTGGTTTGAAGCTAAAAATACTGGTATTCTGTGCATGAAAAGCTAGTTTAGTTCTGATTAGTTTCAGTTTATTTCACTCGTTCTCTGCCAATAGAAGTATTTTAGTGAGCCCATTCCATTAATATCCTTTACAACCACTGCAGCAGCCACCACTGAGGTAACATTTACCACAGGCTCCTCATTTTCTGTTCGTTTTCGTGAATGAAAGCTGTTTTTGTAAATGTCAGCGTTGGGGGAGTACCCCTGCTACTTTTACACGTCAGGCTCTGTTATAGATGTCGGGAGTGCTCCTCACTCTGTGATCACACATAGACAACAAGTGTGTAGTACATGTAATATCCAGGCATCTTTTTGTAGTACTGTAATTTTAACACATTTAGTAGAAAAACAAGTCAAAAATATGGAGACTACAAATTTATAACATGAAGCATGTGTCAGTTATAAGAGATTGAAAGACATGGCTTTTTACCATAGACGATGGTGATGTTTCTAAAGAGCTGTTGTGAAGCTCCTAACCCACCTGTAACTATGTGAAATCAAATTCTGCATACATCTAAGCTTAAATATCATTTTAACAGATGAGTTGTATAAAAATTTACCCTCAGTATACAGTTGTCCCTCGCTATAACGCGGTTCACTTTTTGCGGACTCGCTGTTTCGCAGATTTTTTTAGTGTAATTTTTCAGGCTTTTTTTTACAGCGTACTGTAACAGTATGAACGCGCATTGTGTTTGGCACCGTCAGAGGAACTGTGAAACACGCGCGAGTTACTGGTAATAATTTCTTATGTGTCGAACCTCGTAGATTGATCATTAAAATTAAATTTGTTAAAAATGTTTGGGCTTGAAAACAGGTTTTGATCTTTGGTTTCATTTACTAATATAGTATTGTACTTATTTTTGTTAAATCTGTGTTTAAATAAGAGAGAAATGTGAGAAAATGTTAATGCCTGTCTGAGAAAAGTGTATAAAAGTGTGTGGTTAGGGGTTTTACGGCCTTAAAACATGTAGAATAATTGGAAAACAAACTTCGCGGATTTTGTTTATTGTGGGTTATTTTTAGAACGTATCCCCCGCGATAAACGAGGGACCACTGTAGTTAAGTTACAGTAAACATGTTTATTTCTGCTGTGTAGTTGGACATTTTAACATGGGGACTTATAGAGACTGACTCACTTCTGGAGCCAGCCTCAAGTGGACGTTTGAGGAACTGCAGATTTTGGCACTTCCACATTGGCTTCCCCTCACAGCCGCTTGGTATTTACCGGACAGGAAGGATCTAACAAAAGAAGCCATCCAGCTGCATTATGGGCTGGATGCAGTTATGTTTGGCCGTAGACCGTAGACATAGACGGTTAATGGTTTGGATTACTGGAAACATTTTCTGTATAGAGCCTTCACGGCCACCACCACACTGTCTGCATCTCCAGGACTTTGCTCTGTGGGAACGTCGTGGCACAGAGAGATTGTTCTGAGTTCTTTCCACTTGAGAAAGATGAGTCACCCCTCTTCTCACAACATGCCTCGAATACTGACGGCTTTCTTACATATGTGTAACGTGTGAAAAGTCTGAAATGTCTGAACAGCTTTCACACCGAGCAAGTTTGGCTTCAGGGATTTCTGCCAGAAAGGCTTTCGATCACAATCTAACCAAGTAGATTCAGTTCTTAAAGCTAACCAAGTAGTTTAGGCTTCCAAGAAGAACGCCTTGAGGGCAAACTTCTATACACTCACACAGACCAGGGAAACTTCATATGATCATGTTAGAGGGCTGCTCTGATTCCTTCAGATGAGGATAGCACCTTGACACATCGCATTAACCCTAGCCTTGTTTGTCTTCTCCAGCCGGTCCAGGCTTTAACGGCCTCTCTCCTCATATATTCACCAGCAGCAGCCAGATTTAACTCCCCGTGTTTTGAATTAATGTTGGTGGTAAGAAACATGAACTGATTAAATCATGTTTTCTCAGCCGGCAGTGCGCAGTCATATTGAGGCAATTGTGTGGATGCTTGCAGTGCAACACGGTTTTCAATGCAACCCCAATCCATTATTCAAAACTTCCGAAAAAAGACTGCAGGAATATTCAGTTTGCCAACTGTGCTATGACCTCATGTTCCCCACATCGCTGGGCACTGGCTGTGTGTGTGTGTGTGTGCTGGTGCGATGAAGGTGAGGATGGGATTTTACTCATCTTATCTGTAAAAGCTGCAGTAACCATCCTTAGTCTGCCTCGAGAAGCCACTAACCCCACCTAAAAGTGTTTCACTGCACACAGTGGAGAGTTGTAGTGCACCGTAATGTTCTTTACATTATTTTCCACTATTGTTGAAAAAATAAATAAAAAATAGAGTCACGTCTGACAGAAAAACAGCCGCCAGTAGAAGTACGCAGACGGTTCTGCTTTTAATCTTGCAGGTCTGCAGCTGTCGGCCCATTTCCACCTGCTATTCCACAGGAATCTTCATCATCTACATAATGACACCTGATCCCAGGGCTTACCATTTAATCCTGGTAGTAGGTTTGACATTTGTTATCTCACATCAGTTGAATTTCAGCATGCAAATTGCGTAGAGCATGTTGAAATGAAATGGCAGAGCTGGTCGACCTGGTCGACACGCTCAGGTCTCGGGTCCCAGGTCAAGGGATGCACTGCAGCATGGTGCTTATCACCTACAACAGCGTATGTAGACTGTGTTATTGTCTTTCTGTGTGAATTTATTCATCACTATAATTATATAACTACATATATGTTTGCCTTTATCTGACTAAATGGCTGTAGAGGGAGGGGATGGGCTGCAGACTGGAAATGAATCTGGACTCAGCCTTTTTATTGTGTTGCACTTGCTACAAGGTTGCACAATGCAATGAAAGCTGTAGCCTGTAGTTCTAGGCTGTAGGCTGTAGCCTGTATGGTGTAGCCTGTATCCTGTAGGCTGAGGCCTGTAGCTGTAGAATGTAGCCTGTAGCTTGTAGACTGTAGCCTGTAGCTTGTAGAAGCATTTAGTAGCACATTGTTTGACTTTGTTAACAGCAGCAACAAAAACGTCTGAATTCTCTGCGATGATGATGCATTCAGCATCTCATCATGGCTGCCTTGTATAGAGAGAACGGATGCTTCTCCTCATTGACTTCAACATCTAAACATTGTTAAACAGTCTAATTGATTCCCATCTCGTCCATACCACCTTCCTGTAATGAGACATTAGCTGGGACTGGGCTGTGTAATGGAGTAGCCATTGGGACACACTGGGCCAGCTCAGATCTTCTGCTGGCTTTCTTCCCCCTCTGCCTTGGGTGGCCCATGGCTGTGCTCGGTCCAGCTGGTCAGGCTGGGTGGTTGGAAGAGACGGTAGACAGTGATCCACTGCACTGTGCTTCCTCTCCAATACTGATCTGAGTATATGTCTGTCAGAACAATATGTGCTTCAGTGCAAAAAACAACACATAAAAACAAAAACTCTGCGAAGTTCAAAGGAGTTGCTGCCCACCACATCTGCACCATCTGTGCCGTTTGGAACCATTCTGATGTCCGACACATCGTACAAACTATTCCTGATCGAGCACAACCACACTCAAACACACACACACACACACACACAGAGTAAAGGAGTTGGAAGGAAGGAAGTTGTAACTTCAACCACAATTCAACCACATTCTTGCGCTCTTGTGCCAGTACTTGAGAACCACACCAGGAGTTACAAACAGCTTTTTATATTCAATGTTTATCTTCAACCGCACCCACCCAGCCACACGAGAACCACACCAAAGATCCACGCTCACAGCTGTGACCAATATTCATGAGCATGTTTCTCTTTTCTCATGTTTGATTTTTAAAAGCCTCCCGACGACGTTCTTATCGAGACCCTGACGAGGATGGAACGTAACGCCACAAGTGGAATCTACAGTCTAGCCAGAAATCGTGGAGCGGAGGTGGCTGACCCTGAAGGTGTGTGTGTGTGTGTGTGTGTGTGGTGACAGGTGGAACAAGCTTCACCAAACTGACTTTGCGGTCGTGCGTGGGGTCAAAATATTTTTGTGAATAAAAGAACATAGCAGCTGGTTTTTGGACTATAAATACAACAGATGTTACTTTGCCATTCAATTTAAATATTTGGAATCATTTCAAAGCGGTTATCTTACCAAACTTTGAAAACTGTGTTTGAAAGTTTTTCCTCTGGTCTTAACTAAAGTCAAGCTCTAAATTTTGGCTCTTTTGCTCAGAAACAAACGGTTCAGCCTGAGAGAAACAAATATTCTGCAAAGAAATATTGCTGTTGAATTTTTTTCAAATGTAATTCTAAAGCTGCATTTCATTCACCTCCGATTGTGTTGTGGTTGAAGCAGAAATCTTAGAAATCTAAACCTGGACAGAGAGGCTGTTAGAAGGGAAGAGAGAAAAATGTTTTCCACCATGGAACAGAAAACCAAACTTCTGTTCCTCATTTTATGTTCTTCCTGTAAAACAACGGGCAGATAAGGATATTGATTGGCGTTTACGATGGCCAATAGAGAGTGTGTGTTGCACCCTCACCTCTACATATGCAGGCAGAAAAAACAGCAGTGGCCAGGAGGGGTGTAACGGTATTTGTATTCGTCCCGAACTGTTATGGTACGGGCGTCACGGTTCGGTGCACGGAGTTATAAAAAAAGTCGAGTCCTCACTTTAATCCAGGTGGCGGTGATGAGCCTAAAAGCTGCCAGAAAGAAAAAGAAAAGTGATGGAAAGTGTGGAGTTGGAGGAGGCGTCGGCTTCATTTAAATCAGCTGTTTGGGAGGACTTTGGCTTCCCGGTACAATATAATGGTGACGGCACGCGAGTGGTGGACCGGGCAAACACTTTCTGCTCCCTGCATCTCAGGGCTGAGTCAGTTTGGTCAGCTGCACAGCTGACTGAGCTAACCACAGTGAGCAGCTTGCTGCTTAGCAATCTTTCCATCAGGAAAGTCCATAAGTCACCTCGGCACTGTAACGTTATTCCCTGATGGTCTCGGAGGTGGTGCTCAAACCTGGTCCAGTCCAACTCCTGAACCCGGATCTGTTTCCTGCTAATGACCAGGAAGCATTCTGCTCTGGCGGTGTCATGAGGGAAAGTGTTTCATTGGATGAATTAGTACAAGCCCCCGAGTGCAGGTTGAGTCATCATCTAGTTTTTATGGTTTATCAGGAAAAGGCAAACTCTAAAATACCTGAAAATACTGAAAACAGTATTCTGTGTTGGTCCAGATAGGTGACATATAGTCAGTCCCACCAGGATTTCACGGCCTTTTTTGAAATAGTTGCGACCTAAAAAGCCTGATGTTGCATGAGGTTTTCAAAAAAATTGCGGTGAAAGTTGTGGTGCGTTTTACATTTTTGTTGCAATTTTGTTGCGGGAGGAAGTGAAAGTTGCGATAAGTTGTGATTCGACAGTCGCGCGGGGGGCGAGAGGGCCCCGTCCCCGGGGGCGAGCCCCGAAGAGGCCGCATGCGGGCACAAAGTCCACGGCCCCGGGAAGCGGCGAGGTCCAGACGGACGGGCGCTGTACCACCTTCGCCCCCGAGCCTTTTCAACCTAGAGCTGGTCGCGGCGCACTGCCGTGGAGAAAATGTGCCCGACGGAGAGGTCCCACGAGGGGATCCTCCCGCACCGTGCGGCCGTCCCTGACCCGCCCAGTTCAATCCCCCAGGCAGACGCGCGGGATTCACAGGGATTCACTGAAGTTACAAATCACAACATCTCGAATTCCTGGAGGGTCTGTATAGTGCAGATATATGTGATAAAAAGACTTAAATTTTGACTTCATGGTGACTTCATTTGGGTGAAGTGACCCTTTTAAAATTCAGCAGCGTGCTCTCAGTCAAAACCCTTCATATTTTGTATTCATGCTCAGTTGGGACCCATCAGGTAGGGAGCTGGTTTCCTACAGCTGACTGAAAATGTTCCACGTTCCTCTCTGCTACCTCTGCTACAGGCCTTAAAACGGAGTGTGTTTGTGAGTGTGTGTGATGGCCCACCTAGGGTGAACAAGATGACGGGGAGCGATCTTTTCAGATGGCTGTACAAAAAGTACAGCGCTGTGTGTGTGTGTGTGTGTGTGTGTGTTGGCAGTAAAGTTAAAGTTTCCTCTCGAACTGGGAATTGCATTTTGCTTCATGCAGGCAAGACTTCAATCAAAATAGCAGGATTATTGTCGAGACATCGCTTTGAAGTGTCTCCCCGAAACACGCGTCAACAGTTACATTTTCCAAAAAATGCTCATTGCTGAAATGGCAGTGCTCTCCAGGCGAGGGCATTAGCATTTGCAGATAGCAGAGAGGATGATGGCTTAGACGTTTGACTATAATCCATTGAGAGAGAAGAGCGTACCATTTTCTTTTTACATCTCCGCGGTAGATTCCAATTACCTTCTATTTGTCCGATGCAGATATTTCCTCGTTCGACAGCCAGTACGCAGCCATAGGATAACTGGTTCAGTGTCGAGCCGCTGCCACCTCTGCTCTATTACAGGATTTTGTTAATAAACTGACGCAGTCAAACGGAGGCCTCGACTCCTCCGGCTCATAATTCATTCTGATGTCAAATCAATGGCTTGTGTATGCATGGATTTGTGTGTGTGTGTGTGTGTGTGTGTGTGTGTGTGTGTGTTTAGTGTTACAGAAGCTGGCTGTAATCTTGTTGTATGAACAGAGTAGGTGTGTATTAGCAAAATGAGTCAGCTACTTTAAATGATGGAAGTGCTGCTCCGGGGCTCAAAAAAGACGAGAGGCACAGACAAAGTGTTGATGTCGATAGCTTCTAGTTCAAACCTCTCAGCACACGATTCTGGAGGCTTGGCTGTGCTGTACAGCCACAGAGGAAAATGATAATAAAACACTGTTTGGCCACAACAGGCACTTTAATATCTTGTCAAGACCTTTTAGAATGACTTCTAATTGAGTTTTTAATGACCGTAAATTGGCCTTTCATTTATGTTAAACGTTGTTTTATCCATAATTCCTAAACACTCAAATGGTTTAAGTTGGCCCTCTCCCTGCTTCTATTTTAATCAGCTGCTCCTGGAAACTCAACACCTCCTCCACGTCACCTGTTGTCTTGATTAATTCAGGGTAATGGACATTTTTGCTGTACTAATTCCGTCGGTAAAGCAACAGAGTCATGTCATACTCACGCTCTAATGCTTTCACTTTTATTCACTAATTACTTCCAGTTCCACCTCTTGCTGCACAGATGTTTCACATCTTCCACGTCTTCCAGTGAGTGGCTCAAAGAGCCAGATCTATCAATAAAAAGCAGATGTATTATGGATTAAGTGTTGATTAATTATCTTATTATGTTTGGGCCACTACTGTGTTTTATTGGAGACTCTATTATCCACTACTATCCCTTCTCGTCAGCTGACTGTGATTTAACTTTTCTCCCATGACTTATGCAGGAAATTTCCATTAATAAAATGAAGTGCTCTTTCTCCGCCATGCTACAGTATGGTGTATGTGCTTTACATTCTCCCCCATGTCCCGCGGGTCGTTTTTTCTACACTGCCTGTGCTGCATCATTGCCACACAAACCGCTGCACAGAAAAATGCTATGCCAGCAAGGATGGTAAAGATAACACAACAGGCTAGAGTGTGATGTATAATTCAATTTTCAGTTCAATTTTATTTCTATAGTACCAAGTCATAACAGAAGTTATCTCATATATGGTTATATGGTTATTTAGAGACCCAGCAATTCCCACCATGAGCAAGCACTTGGCGAAGGTGGCCAAGAAAAACTTTCTGTGTTTTCTGTGTGTTCTGAGTTTGTCAGACCAGAGAAGAAAGTTTTGAACGATTGAAAATATCCTCAAGTTTATGAAATTGATTAATGAATCTCTATCTCTCTGCTCAGGGTGGCCTCAGCGTGTCATCGAGCCACCCTTTAAGGACCGCCCACAAAATCCTGAGAGTGAAAACTGGTGAAAAACTGTTTGAACCTCTAACTCCACATGTCAGTAATATATCGTTCAAAGTCTTTTTACGTGTTTTCAGCAACTATTTTACACCATATATAATGTATTTTGGAAGAAATCTCAGAATTGCCTTTACACAGACTCTAAGAGGCAGAAACCTGGAGCAGAACCGGCTCATGGTGCAGTGAAACGCTGCTGTTCAGCTTCCAAATCAACTCACTTGAGTTACTTCAACTTTATTATTCTATCCTTTGATCCAAGGCCCAAACTATAGTGTTCACTGCAATAGTATTTATTTTCAGAATCAAATAGTGCCACTTCATGGAAGCTAAAACAGGGTGTGCTGCTCTTGAAAAAAACACAACA
This sequence comes from Larimichthys polyactis, assembly GCA_018985215.1. NCBI lineage: Eukaryota > Metazoa > Chordata > Actinopteri > Sciaenidae > Larimichthys > Larimichthys polyactis. The sequence continues at coordinate 33,781 of JAFMOB010000310.1, read as the reverse complement.
CAAGCTTTAAAAAATGCTTGACATCCCCTAAAAGTAGAGCCAGTGGGTGACTAACAATTGAAAACAGTGGGCCCTTCACTACATTTTTAGCCAGCCTGATAATTACTAGCCCGGGAACAAGACAAATCTGCCGAGCTCAAGAGGTTTTATTATTTTATTATTCTAGATGTGGTCAGGTCAATCACAACCATTTATTTAACTTCCATCGCTGCAAACTGAAGCCAGTGCAGAAGTTTTTTCAGTCTGCGGGTGTTGAAGTCACACATGTTGCTGCGTCCAGTCTGTAGGTCTGTGGCTCCGGTCAAACTGTGGTGCTGATCAGTCTGTTACCTTGTTGCCTGTTTTTCACCTCTGTTGTTGTTGTTGTTGTTGTTGTTATGTATTCTAGTGGTCTTGTAGATGTCCAGGAATATTCATATTCACTCTGAGCAGGATTCTTTGCTGTGGATACTGACAGTGATACTGACAGTGGCCGGTCCTCCGGAGGCGGAGTAGACTTAACAGCTGACTGTTTATCAAGCAGATCATAAAACGTGTTAAGCTCATCTGTTAATGTGTCCTCACACATGATGGTCGACACTCCTCACCTGTTTTGGTAGCATGTGACAGTCTGGATCGCTAATCACGCGTCACTGGTGTTGTTGGTACTGCGGCTGCCGAGTGCGTCCTCGCTTCCTGCCTGAAACGCAGATCGACAGGCTGACAGACACGCGACTACAGGAACATTATGTAGTATGCTGTATAGATATTATGCAACATATTATAGAAAACCATCTGTAGCTTGCACTCTTGTAATAATTCAAAGAAAATATATTGTTGGTGGCAGCGACGGGGAAACATCAGGTGTAATATTTCCACATCCTGACCCGGTTGCTGCAGGACACCTGAGAATAATTTGTCTGCGCGGAAGCTCTTCAAAAACAGCGATGAGTGAAATAATTTCCTCAATAATTTAGAAAGTTTCACACGTTGCAGTGGATGCAGCGATTGGTAATCAGTGTATTTTTCTTTCTTGTACTTGAATGAAATGCGTAACGAGACGGCACGCGATGCACCACAGGTCCCTCGACAGCCGGTCCTGGTTGGCTGGCTGATGAGTTTATTTTTTTTTCTTTGACGGGATATATTTCCTTAAAAAAGAATTTTTACAGGACCGCGTTCACAGTGCGCACACGTCCGGTTACCTGCTAAAGAACAAAGCTTCATTAAACCGTGTGATTCCTTTTTTTATCATGCAAATCGGGTGCCTCCTGTGTAGCTTCAAATTAATGTCTTGATTGTGATGCATAAGACGGGAGCTATTCGATTCACACGTCCTGAGCTGTGAAGGTGCTCTTTAAAATATTGAAGGTTTATTTTGAAATATTAATGCTATTGAATCTGAGTTTCCTTTTTGCACGTTTTTTATGGATCATTTCAGAGGAGGGGTCAGGGTCTGAGAGTAACACTCACAGTGAACTAATACTAACCCAACTGAAGCTGTATTTCTTTGGATGAGTGTTAAAATCTTAATTTGTCACACTCTCCATTAGGATGTGTAATTAAACAAAACGCTGCGCTCGAGTTTAGTGAAATCTTCAGTTTGTCTGTGATCGTTCAGATGTGCGTGAAGCCCCGCTGTGGGCCTCTCTGGTTGCATTTGAGCACCATCCTCACTGAAAGCATCTTAATTTAAGTCCTCTGAACCAATCCCCATCACTCCAAAGCTCTCTAAACACACACACTGGATCAATTATGCATGGAAGCTCAATGGGCCAAATGAGAGTTCCAAATCTGTCTCTAATGGAAATAATTTGTTATTTACAAGCACAAAAAACCCATCCCTGTGCAGTGTGCACTCCTCTGCTGTAGAAAAAGACCCAGGCCCTGCTGTTGATGCTAATTCTGTGGATTGGGATGCCAGTGGGAGGGCAGGCATTCATTAGTGTGAAGGAGAGTCTTTTTGTCGCATTTGTGTTAAATATTCTGTCGTCTTTTTGATTTACTGTCACATTCAAAGGGAATTAAACATCACCGAAGCTAACTAAGTGCCACCTGGCCTGAAAGTGTGTGTGTGTGTGTGTGTGTCTGTGTGTGTGTGTTAACAAACTTCATATAATTTCTTTAGTGGCAGACAGCTTGTGTTTTCACCGACAGTTCAGGTCAGTTTAATTTGCTGACAGGTCAAACGGGAGCCCTCAACCTCCCACCAATAATTCTTAAAATTATAAAGTATAGGAGTATAAAGGCAGTTTTCACTGTTGACTGATGCCATGTACGACTGAGAAGGACCCTCAGACTGTCCGGTGCTGCGGCAACACTCCACCCCTGGGTGGGTAAAGTATATTTTGTGTATTGTCATGTTACACCTCACCTCTTTGTGTCTCCGTCATCTGCGATATGTTGTGTTTGTAATTAACGAGTGCAAACATTCCAGAAGGCTTCCTGTAATGAGTTGTTTAGTGTCCTGATCCGCGGTGGCAGGATCAGATCCAGCCTCCGTACTGTGGACAAAACCCAGCACTTAAAAAATAATCTTTGTTTTTTTAGCGCTGATGACTAAAGTAGCCTGTATTTCTTAATTATGCTGTTTTCATACCGTCATATTGTTTTGCTGACAGAACTGTCAAGCTGTCATCTCCAGTCTCATGGGGACATTCAAAGGTGTAATTAAGTCTAAAGTCAAATGCATTGCATGCATAAATTAAGAAAATCACATCATCATGATGCAACAGCCCCTTGCAAAAATTTCAGCAATACCTCCTTAAATTCTGTCCAGCAATATATCTGAAATAAATAAGACATGTAATTAATCTATGATTTATTATTTTCCATTATTTATCGTTATCATTAAACAAAAGATTCTGAAAGTGTAATGGGTGGAAAAAAGTCCTGCCCATGGAAATCACGTCCGGGGCCACAGGCTGCATCGCATTCTTATGTACGACATGTCCAGATTCAGTGCTCGCTTCAATGTAGAATAAACTATCTGACGTTATACATCTTAACTACACCCTACCACCTCCACTTCCACCACAGCATCTCCCCCCAGCCTCTGAAGCTGTTGTCGATTTTGATAACAGGCGGGTGTACGTGTGCAGAGGAGGGACCCTCTGTCTCTGTTTTTAAAAGATGTCTCTGGTGTCAGATGAGATTTTTCTCTGGTCAGTGACCTTTGAGCAGTTTTGCCTCATGTTGTCCAGAATCCTTCCCGTCTCGCTGATGTTTTCACTTCAATAACCATTCAATACCTCAAGATCTCTTCTGATGCACCTTTTTAAAAACACTCGACTGAGCAGTGAATGGCTGTATAGCCACTGTTCACTGATACCCCAGGTTGTTTGTAACTCATCAACTGTGACATCTGGTGACAACACATTTTATTAAACCCATGAATTTAGGAATATGTCACCTGTAACAGCCAAACTGAAACTTATATATCTCCTCTCTAGTCTTCCGACCACTCGAAGTGCTCCTTTCCAGGACATATCTCATTCACACATTCACACACTGATGGCACTGGCTGCCATGCAAGGTGCCAAGTGCTCATCAGTTTGAGATAATGAAGGTCTGGAGTTTTGGGACCCGGGGGAGCTGCTGATAATCCAGACCTGGTGACAGCTCACCAGCAGACAAACACATGGCTCAGCTTTTGGTTTGGTAGCTTATCGTAAAAATGAGCAAGCAACAGTTTTCAGAGATGCAGTAAACAGAATTTTACAGTAACATTTTCGTAATTGTTCATTCTTCCAGAAGACTCTTTCATTTCTGTCCGACATGAACCGATTTGAGCTGCTTGATTTGCGTCATTCAGAGCTGACAGAGGCCACTTAATGAGATCAATGTAGATGATTTTTATTGGCGGATTGTCACACTCTACAGCCAATGGTATCGTCTACAGCGTGTGCACGTGACCAATGAGCGGGATCTGAATACGGAGCATCTGAGTTAAAGTTTAGCTGCTGAGCTCGTCGCGCTGTGACATCATCAATCAGTTTTTGACTGCGTCACCGAGCTGTCACGTCATTTTGAGACTCGGTTTGTAAAGTGTAGTCAACGTGTGAGAACTCGTCTCCTGTTGTTGCTATGTGTGGAATAACTATAACTAACTATAGTGTGTCTGCAAACAGCTTCATTCAGCGTCTCTAACCACCTCTGGCACCGTGAGTTACCATGGTTATGGGGACGTCCTGAAACTCTTTTTGTTTAGTATGACTGTACAGAATCATGTATGTAGCCTGATTTTTACTTCAATGCTGAAATCTTGTATTAGCACATATAGAACAAATGTAAAGCCTCAGTGCTTCCTGAGGCTTAGTGATGACAGAAAGGTGATAACCCACCATCAGGCTGAAACTTCACGAGGCTGCAAAAGTTCCTGGTGCTGTCTGTATGAAGTATTTTTCTGTTGATTATGATTAGAGGCTCACTTGAAACAATATTTATAATAATAATAATTAATGATGACGATGAGAAGAAGTAGAAAAATAACGTATTGAAAAGTTCTGTAGATGGTTGATTATATAAAGCAGGGGTCCCCAAACTTTTTCCGGTGCGGGCCACACCGCCATGGAGGAAATGCGCCCGGGGGAGAGGCCCCACGAGGGGATCCTCCCGCACCGTGCGGCCGTCCCTGACCCGCCGAGTTGAATCCCCCGGGCAGACTGCGCGGAAGTTGATCCCGAGCAAAGTCACGTCGGAATATACCATTGTGTGAGGGGATGAAAATTAGCTAGTACTGTGAATAGTTCGTAAATAGGGTAGATTTTAATTAGAATGCCAAGCTTAATCATTAAGTGTGGATATTTTATAATAGGAAAATGCAATTTTGAAAAATAGGCCATGTTTAGAGGGATTGTTTGGGATCGTTAAGTGGGCCACTCCAATTGTTTAGGCGGGCCGGATGTGGCCCGCGGGCCGTAGTTTGGAGACCCCTGATTTAAAGAAATAAGCTTGAGTTTGATTTTATAGATTTAAAAGACAAAACAGAAAAGCTGCTGGTCAAGTATTTAAACTTGCTGGCTGCATTAGAGAACATGGTTATAAGTGAAGTGGGGTAATCTTATCTTATTTTTTTAGCAGGTGTTAAGTAACGTTACCTGTAACTTGACGATTGTAGACAGCTTTGTAACAGTCGATCTATGACAGATGAACTCTGCTGTAGGTCTGCATCTCCCTCCTCCAGCATGTTAAAGGGTAACAAGTAAACTAGCATCATGATGATTTTTCACAAGTTCTTCTTTGACATGAGTGCCAGTCGCTGTCACACACAAACACTGAGCACACAAACACACACAGAGCTGACACACTTCAAAAAGAGAACCTGCAATCCTGACGGTCTGAAGGCTCTACTTAAAATCTCTGCTTCTGCAATTACAGATGTACACATGTTGTGTGTCAAGGACACGCCGCTTCTATATCTACACTGTGCACACACTGACTGTGCGTGTCAGAGAGGGAGGCGGAGATGCAAACCCAGCTGAGATATTTTAGTGTTTCCTCCTCCTGAAGTAGCAGAAGTCGTTCAGACATCAGAGAGTGTTCTTTGTGTGATCGATGCAGCTGTGAGCACTGTGTTCATACAATAAACATTCTTGTCATAGTTTTCTTTTATGGCAAATACAATTGACCCTGCCACGATGGCTCCATCACAAACTATTTATCGACCAGTTTTGGCCACATGGACAGTGAAGCAGACAAACAGCAGTTATAATGAATGGAGCCAGATTTCAGACTACAACACTAAAATAATTTTCTTATTGTCAAAAAAATCAACCGCTCCAGACAGATTTTGATCTTTGGTTTCATTTACTAATACAGTATTGTACTTTATTTTAGTTAAATCTGCGAAAGTTTGAACTTTGAGAGTTTAAATAAGAGAGAAATGTGAGAAAATGTTAATGCCTGTCTGAGAAAAGTGTATAAAAGTGTGTGGTTAGGGGTTTTACGGCCTTAAAACATGTAGAATAATTGTAAAACTTACTTCGCGGATTTCGTTTATTGCGGGTTATTTTTAGAACGTATCCCCCGCGATAAACGAGGGACCACTGTATAGCGGAACTCTTACTGATACTGTGGTAAAGGGATATTAGTACTGTTGATTCATGTCTTACGTAACTTATGACACTTATTTCAAAATACGCATGTGAATCAATCTAAAAAATATCAGGGTTAGACTGGGATCCATTAGAGGCCATAGTAAGGCTACCTGTGACGTAGCCTCACAGTCGCTGATTGGCTGGAGAAAGTTGCGTGATTCTGCTCCTTCATTGAGGGACGTGGGGCACCATTTTAAAAGCCAATGGAAGTGACCAAATATGGGTTATGGTTCCATATTTTACCATAATTTTTCCATCAAAAGAATCACTGTTTTGCCGTATAATTTGGGATTAAGTCTGACAGTATTCTACTGTACAATTAACAGTCTGTCGTTGAAAATAAAATGACTACATTTGTATGAATTCCCCCGAAATGCTGTATAAATAAATATTTTCCCATGAAATATAAAATGTTTTCTCATGTGTAGACCAAAACCACCGCCGTGTTCATGTGAACATGATCCAGGACAAAAGGTGAAAACAATGTGAATGATTTTCCTTGTTCTTGAACCAGACTACAGACGTCATCATATCTCTGAATGTCACGCACTCCATTACATACAGAGAGTACACTTGCATGCTGTGTCCTCAGCTGAAATCTTCCTCAAAGTAAGCAGTAGCTTCCACAATGAGGCTGCTGAGCAGCAGCGAGCTTTAACCACCACTGACAAACGTGTTCCTAAAGATCCCCCGAGGCAACGCCACAGGCTTGAGATCACATCAGCGCTGGAGCCCTGCGTTCCCGCTCTCTGGCTCTCTGTGTTCTCTCAACACCTTCAGCAGAGGATTTACAGTTGTGCTAATGGACAATCATTTTCAAAAACCTGGAGGAAAAGCAAAGGAACACATCCAATTAAAATGAACTTCCACCCTGCAGGGGCCTCTTAATGCAGAGAAGAAACTTTGGTTGACCACAGGCCTCCAGCCTTTTAAGTGCTCGCCTACGGCCAAACCATTAACTCAATTGAATGCCTGTCACTGGCTGACAGAAACTAAGCCTCATTCATCGCCTCCGTGCTCCATATTAACCTGTTTTTCACACAAAGACAGATAGAGATGAGTGGAGACCAGGTTTGATTAGAAACAACAGTCTGCGTAATATCTCACTGGAAAAGACGACTGATTGGATTGGGAGCTCCAACAGGTTTTCCGTGCCTTCCCCCTCACTGTCTGCTCCAAAACATATTGGTCCCTTGTTGCAGTTTCAATACGACTTCCCACCACAGAGCAGCTAGCTGAAGCTTTGTTCACAGATAAATGTAGTCAGCGCCTGCTCCAAAGAGAGGGAAATGCATAATGAATGTGACTTTATTTCAGGTGCACTGATCAAAACTCAGACCAGGGTTGAATACATAAAGCAGTCCTCTGAATAATATGACTGTTTGGATCTTGCTCTCTGTATTTTTATACTCTCAGAAGACATTGTGTGCACAGGACAGTGGGCTTGTGTGTCCTTAGTGAGATAAATATTTTGTGCCATTTCACCACGTTTATTAGTGATTTTAAAGTGGAAGCAAAACAGACTGTGTGTTCTTCCACTCAGGGCAGCTAAAAACAATTTATGGAGCATCACTGGACACTAAATCTCCCCAACAGACTAGTGGCTGAATACATCAGTGAAATGGACAGAGGAAGAGAACTGTATGCATGTCGACTCATCGGCCATGAACCTTGAGCTTGGTAATTTTGGGAGTATTCCAAATCGGAAACTAAATGGGAATTATGGAAATTTATGGGAATTAACTGTAAATTGTGGGTAATCTAAACAAACTGCATCATATCTAAACATAAATCTAAACATTTAGTTTTGTCATAAGCAGACATGCAAAATAAAACAATATTATGTAGTCCATGAGCTCAAATGTGTCTTCAACAGTCTCTGTGTGCTCTGGGCTCTACAGTGTGGTCCAGGTACAGAAATCACCTGTGCAGGTAGGGGGCGTGGCCTCAATAGCCCTGCAGTAAGCAGTGTGCTGTGTGCATGTGATTGTCCTTTAAGGTAGCTGTAATTAAACCTCTTCTTAAAAAGCCCACTCTAGACCCAGAGGTCTTAGCCAACTACAGACCGATATCAAACCTTCCCTTTCTGTCTAAGATACTTGAGAAAGCTGTAGCTAATCAGCTGTGTGACTTTCTCCATAACAATAGTCTATTTGAGGATTTCCAGTCAGGATTTAGAGTGCATCATAGCACAGAGACCGCATTAGTCAAAGTTACAAATGACCTCCTAATGGCATCAGACAAAGGACTCATCTCTGTACTTGTCCTGTTAGATCTTAGTGCTGCATTTGACACCATTGACCATCAAATTCTTTTACAGAGACTGGAACATCAAATTGGCATCAAAGGAACTGCCCTAAGCTGGTTTAAGTCGTATTTTTTAGATCGATCTCAGTTTGTTCACGTCAGTGATGAATCCTCCATGCATACCAAAGTTTGTCACGGAGTCCCACAAGGTTCTGGACTTGGACCACTTCTATTCAGTTTATATATGCTTCCTTTAGGGAACATTATTAGGAATCACTCAATCAATTTTCATTGTTATGCTGACGACACCCAATTATATTTATCGATCAAGCCTGATGCATCCAATCAGTTAACTAAACTCCAAGCATGCCTTAAGGATATAAAACGTTGGATGACCTACAATTTCTTGATGTTAAATTCAGACAAAACTGAAGTTCTTGTAATTGGACCCAAACACCTCAGAAACTCTCTTTCTAGAGACTTAGTTACTTTAGATGGGATCACCCTGGCCTCCAGCTCCACTGTAAAGAATCTTGGAGTTGTTTTTGATCAGGATTTGTCCTTTAACGTCCACATAAAACAAATTTCGAGGACTGCATTCTTCCACTTACGTAACATAGCTAAAATCAGACGCATTGTCTCTCAGGCGGATGCAGAAAAATTAGTCCACGCATTTGTTACTTCTAGGCTGGACTATTGTAACTCTTTGTTATCAGGCTGCTCTAATAAGTCTCTTAGGACTTTGCAGTTAATTCAGAATGCTGCTGCACGTGTTCTGACAGGAACCAAGATCAGAGATCACATCTCTCCCATTTTGGCTTCCTTGCATTGGCTGCCTATTAAATCTAGAATAGAATTTAAAATTATTCTCCTTACTTACAAAGCTCTTCATGGTCAGGCACCATCGTATCTAAAAGAGCTCATAATACCTTACTACCCCTCTAGAACACTGCGCTCTCAGGATGCTGGGTTCCTTGTGGTTCCTATAGTTTCCAAAAGTAGATTGGGAGCCAGAGCTTTCAGCTATCAGGCTCCTCTTCTGTGGAACAAACTACCATTCTGGGTTCGGGAGGCAGACACGGTCAACACTTTTAAGAGTAGACTTAAGACTTTCCTTTTTGATAAAGCTTATAGTTAGGGCTGGCTCAGGTCATCCCTTAGTTATGCTGCCATAGGATTAGACTGCCGGGGGACTCCCCCTCCCCCCAGGGTTATGCCTAGCCAGGCACGGTATTGCTTGAAGATGCAGTCACATCTCCCTTACTGGAAACCCTCTCTCTGACACTCTCACTCTCACTCTCTCTCTCACTCTCTCTCTCACTCACTCTCTCTCTCTCTATCACTCTCTCTCTCTATCCCTCCCCCCCCCCCTCTCTCTCTCTCTCTCTCTCTCTCTCTCTCTCTCTCTCTCTCTCTCTCTCTCTATCTCTTTCTCTCTCTATCTCTCTCCATCTGTGGACATGTCTCATTAATGCATGTTACTAACCAAACTTCCCCGGAGTTTCTGTGCTCTGTCGTCAAGCAGGTTCTCGTGGATCGTGGCTGCTGCTGTGGTCCTGCACGACGCCCACTACATATATTATTACTACCATATCTGTTACTGTAATCATTTTTATCATTCATTGTAATTCATTGTCATTTTATCAGTCATTGTACAGTATGTTTGTGTTGTCCATTGCACGTCTGTCCGTCCTGGGAGAGGGATCCCTCCTCTGTGGCTCTTCCTGAGGTTTCTTCCACATTTTTTCCCTGTTAAAAGGGTTTTTGTGGACAAGTTTTTCCTCACTCGAACCGAGGGTCTAAGGACAGAGGGTGTCACTCCCTGTACAGATTGTGAAGCCCTCTGAGGCAAATGTATTTTGTGACTTTGGGCTATACAAATAAAATTGAAATTGAAATTGAATTGAAATTGAGGAACAGCAGATATTCAAGAGTACCTGCATGAAAGCTGGTTGTTTCAGTCAAGATTATGCTATAATTCATATTTTAACAACTATATTTAAGTTCCCTGTTAAGGGCCAACCTTCAATTTTGTAAATTCCCGTTTATTCCCATAAATAAATAACGTTAATGCCCATGGAAAGTTTCCAACTTTGGAAATTCTGCTGTGAGGTTGTTGACTTAAATCAATAAATGGACTCTGTGACTATATGTCATAAACATCAAATCACATACTGGTCCAATAAGTCATCTTTCTGTGCAGGAGTTATTATTAAAAGCTTTTGGTCATAAGTCGAGGAATGTATTATCATGGACAAACAAACAAGAAACAATCAGAACATGAAAGAAATGGACTGGTATGAAAGTCACATTGAAGCACGCATCCAATCAGCTCTCACTCACATGTTTTTTATCTGCATCAGGCGACACAATAATAATATTAATACTACAAAGTGTCATCATGGTCTGCAGTGGAAAGTGTGTGTGTCTGAAGGTCTGCTGGGAATAATAAGACGACAGAGTCTTCAAACCGCAGTCTGTCGAATGAAAGACTCAGGGTCAACACACAAACACTGGGAACAAAGTGTACATCGAGCGACAAAGCAAGGCTAATGATGAACGGCTCCACTTTGAAACCGGTTTCGTGCTGCATGCGGAACGCTTCTGAAGCTGCGTTTGTTTCAGCTGCAGCACATTTAGATTTCGCTCTCCTCGCTTCATGTCGGCTTACATTCCTCTTTCCCATTAGTTGGAGCTAAAAACGCTTTCAGATTAGACGGCGTGTAGCGAGCCCAGACCCTGATCTTCAAATGCGGCTTCATTAATTCAGGCTAGCATATTGTTATCAGGCTGCTTAATGCTTAATGCTGTCTAACAGCTTCCACAAAGCTGCCTCTGCCTGAGGCAGGACACTCTTTCAGATTACCTGGAGCCAGGTGGACCCAGATCGGTCTGCAGAGGATTTTCCCCTTTTTAGAATTTCAGCTAATTTTCTTTAGTCTTTTAGTCTCACTGCTCACATCGACCTTCTTCCCAGAGTAGAAGGGCGTGATTCCTCACTGGCTTTTCACCTGCAAACACTGCCAACTTTACTTCAGCATTGGTAGAAATGTATTGCTATCTCAAAAACTACTATCTACTTTCAAGGTGGATCTAAAAATGCTAATCTAATCTACTAATCTGGTTTAATAATTGCCCATTGTGTGTGTGTGTGTGTGTGTGTGTGTGTGTGTGTGTGTGCTTCTAAGAGCTGGAAAGAAATCTTCCCAAGTGTTTACTGTGATCTCTAGAAACTCTTGTCCTCCTTCTCATCGATTGCTCCACGACATTGTAAGTGAACAATGCATTGAGCCGTGTTGTTCTCTTTTTGTCAGCCGTCAGCGGGTGTCATCGATTGTTGCAACCCGGCTCTTAGCTGTGATAGCCTGGAGGTACGGGGTGTGTGTGTGGAGTCCTACCTTCTTTTTAACTGTAATGGTTTGCCAAAAAAAAAAGACACACACACACACACACACACACACACACACACACACACACACACACACACACACACACACACACACACACCTCCTCCGAGCCATACGCCCTGCAGGAGTGACTCAGCTCCAGGTCCATCCATGGTGAATAGGTCTCAACTTTGGCCATGCTACTCATTACATCGGTTTCAGACAGAGAATAAAACAGCTGCACCTGGAGGGAAGTGAGCAGCCTCTTACAGATTTATGGTGAGCGACTTTACAGCAGCTCCCCCTCATCCCTTTTCTTCTGCACAGCCTCCTCGAGCAAGAGCTCCCACTGTCATGTGCGGTACGAGGAGATCATCCGCGTCACCTCAGGTTGCACTGCTAGTACCAATTAGATAGCTCGCAAACCATGCGTGGATGCGCGGCATCGAGGGTGATGTAAGGCTCTTTGAATGCTTGCTCAGAAGTGTACTTGAGGTTTGAGAAAGGGGGGAAAAGCTTTTTATCTGATCTGAGCTCTCAGGTTGAAACACAACCAACGTATATGGGAGGTCCGCTACAGGCACATGTCCGGTATCAATTAATGCTATTTATATGAAATATGCTAAACATGCAGACACATGGGAATACAGCTAAGTATTAGACATGGTTACAGGACAAAGAAAGGTGTGTCTTGGACAGTGTCTTGGACAGTTAGGACACCTGCCATCATAGAGCATTAGCCCTTTTCTATATACTGTATGGGTGTGGTAACCCCTTTGCAAACATGCTGGAATCTGGGAATCTCTAGAATAGGATTGTCTATTTAAGTCCAGGCCTGTGTACACTGTGTACTTTCTAGTGTCGTGCACTAATTTCAGCAGGGTAGTGTTGTCTCGATTCAAATATGGCTGTTGTGCACTTAATGATGGCCACAATGATGGCTGCAGTTCGGGTTGCTGGAATGGTTGCAATCATTCAGCAGCTTCCTTATCTGCTGTATTCACAGTGGTGAACGCTGGTGGTCCCTCTGCTTCAGCTGCGTAGTGTTCAGTGTTTCACACTCAGCTTTGGAGGTGACTATTTGAGGAAGTGGCAGACAGGGGACTGTTACTGTTTCTATTTAGAAACTACAAAGTCTGATGTGCTTGTTGAGCAGTTGTGCATTTCGGCCTTCCATATGGGCTGAAATATGTGCCACCAGAAACTGAATTTGAATCATTTATATTTAAGTTTTGAATTGCTTAACTTGAATAACTGCATTAAAAAACTGAATTTGAGTCCTTTGATTGGCTAGAATACATCATAGATACATCCACTTGTTGGTTGAAAAAGAAAATATCCTGCCTAATATTCGGCAGACTGAAAGCGCAGTCAACGAATGGACAGACAGACTAGGCAGGATATTTTCTTTTTCAACCAACACGTGGATGTATCTATGATGTATTCTAGCCAATCAAAGGACTCAAATTCAGTTTTTTAATGCAGTTATTCAAGTTAAGCAATTCAAATCCAAATATAAAAGATTCAAATTCAGTTTCTGGTGGCACATATTTCAGCCTGGTTAGCTGTCCTGGTTAGATCTTCATTCCAGATTGTACAGACATAAAATCTTAATCAAATGCTTGCAATACTTGGCTATGTTGCTGTTATTGAACCAATAATATCCTAATAATAACCTTGCAACCCAAGAAAAGACAATTGACCTGCTTAGTGAATAGAACAATAGGTTTCAGGTCTCTCATAACCAATTTGCATTGACACATAATTAATCCAGGATTAGCCAAAAGACTTTATCATTAGCTAGGCTGCTGGGAATGCAGTTTTATGCAAATATTTATGAATCGGTTTGTTTCCAGCAACCACATGCGCCATGATGATAAAATGCTGCACTAGACGACACCTTACTGGCCATATGTGATGAATAAAAGTGTCATTTCCTGTCGTGAACATGGGAATATTTGTGTGATTTTAAACATTTGAACTCCACTTCAGAAGAAAGGCTGGTTGAGTTCATGACACGGATGTGAAGGATGTTTGACACATGCCTGTCAGCAACGACATTTAAGATGAGGAAAATGTGGCTGTAATAGAAACAGAACTTTTTAAAACCCATTTTAATTGAAAGGACGAATCTAACAGACATTTCATGAATATCTAACGTTGTGTTATTTTCTTTAGACCTGCTATTTTTCTCTCTCCTTTGAAGCGGATGTGAAAGGCTGTGAGAGAAAAACAGGTAAAGAAGCTTCATGTATAGTTCAGTGTCTAATTTCTTTTGAGCTTTTGTTCCGTCTGTTCAAAATGCTTTTGTCTCGCATGTCTTTGATGGTGTGTTGCTGCCGTTCCTCAATCAGATTCTCATTCAATCCAGGTGCATCCAGTCCCCCAACTGTTTTGCAGTTTTAATGAAATGTTGGGACGCACATAGCATTTTTTGGGGGTGATTATGGCTCCGATTTGAGCGTCGGACAGAGTTTGTCACAAAAACCGAGATAATGAAATCTTTATTTTGATGTTAGACACCTCTTCAACTCATCCAATTCAGTTCATATTGTGCTCAGGCGGTGCTGATTCCCAAAACACATTTTCAATTAAATTAACAACAACCAGTTTTCAAACAGTTCGACTTGTAGCTCTGCGGCTCCATCATCATCCAGTGGATGAAAAATAATAACCAAAAAAACAACACAACAAATATCCATTGATGAGTTCAGCTTCCAATAACACCACTTCTTGATCTATTGCTTGTAATTTCATTACCAAAACGTAATGTGCATGAATTTTGGATCAGCTGCAAGGAGATTTAAGGCCATGATTAATTACTGTCTGAAGGCATTTTCCTGTCCCAGACATAACTGGCATGGAGTGTGGAAATGATGGTTGGAGAGGAACGGGACTGAAGAGTGAAAGAGGTTTATTATGGAGATGCTGTGAGGGTACAGTTCACTGGTTTTTGGGAGATATGGATGGATGGATGGATGGATGGATGGATGGATGGATGGATGGATGGATGGAATGATTGCATATGTGTCAGGGGTGCTGTCCCTGTAAGTGGTTGAGTACATACACTGTATGTGAAACAAAGTTCAGTCAAGTTAACCTGATGGATAGAATAAGATGGATGTACCTGCCGTAGAGGCAGCTGTGATTTCCATCCTGCTCCATCATCTCTTCTGTTTTCATTTTTATCTGTCTGTGACGTTTCCGTCTGAATATTTGATACACGTCGCACACCTGGAGGTGACCCCGACTCTAACTGTTCTTGGCCTCCATCAGCCCGAGAAATATTTGAGCCATTTTTCTTCAGGAATGTTGGAGTGAAGATCTCCTCCCTGTGTGTCAGGGTTCAACATGGTTACACTGTGTGTTGCCAAATTAAAAAGAACTGGCTTCAGGCCGCAGGCCCAGTGGGACGGATCAAGTGATCTGAGTACAATCAGGGTCCACGGTCTTGACTTACTGTCTTGTTTATCTCGCATTACTGAAGCATCGTTTACTTCAGTGAGTACAATGTAAAGTAAAAACCATCTGTTTGTAGTATTACTTTACAATTCGGCATTGGAGAGGGTGAGGTGAGGGTGTTTAGATGCCACACAGCAGTCCTTTAAGAACAGAGCTGGAGTCAGAGCCTGGTGGAATTTTCAGTTTAATTGGCTGCATTCTATTTTATGTACTGATTATAGACTTTCTGGTATTTCACATTAAAAGCAGCCGTGTGCAGAATTTAGAAGACTCAGGTCACAAGTCTAAATGTTTCACTCACTAGAGACTGAGGGTGAAACTGCTTGGCAATGATTAGATCTGCTCTGGTATCTGGTATGAAACTATTTACAGTACTAGCTAATTTTCATCCCCTCACACAATGGTATATTCCAACGTGACTTTGCTCGTGATCAACTTCCGCGCAGTCTGCCCGGGGGATTCAACTCAGCGGGTCAGGGACGGCCGCACAGTGCGGGAGGATCCCCTTGTGGGACCTCTCCGGGCGCAAAGGCTCGGGGGCGAAGGTGGCTCACGGCTCCGGCCGCGAGCTTTACAGCGCCCTCCTGCCTGGACCTCACCGCTTCCCGGGGCCGTGGACTTAGTGCTCGCTGCACCCTCTCCGCGACTGTCGAATCGCAACTTATCGCAACTTTCACTTCCTCCCGCAACAAAATCGCAACAAAAATGTAAAAAGCACCGCAACTTTCACCGCAATTTTTTTGAAAACCTCATGCAACATCAGGCATTTTAGGCCGCAACTATTTCAAAAAAGGCCGTGAAATCCTGGTGGGACTGATATCATTTCAGTTGTAGACTGACCCAGGCCCCCCATCACAGAAAGGCAAGTTGATGTGGCCCGCACCGAAAAAAGTTTGGGGACCCCTGATGTGGAAGGTGTCTATAGATATAAAAGGCTCATTCTAACAACAAACACACGATTATTCTGAATGAAAACACAGTTATATTCATATAATATTAAATTTCTGCCATATCCTGTGAATAGAGCCTCTGAATGTTTGCTTTGTTACATGAGTGTCTCTGTGAGTTTCTGTACGTACCTTCAGGAAAAATAAGCTGCCTGTAACTTAAGTAAGTGTACGTCCCTTTTCCTTGTTTACTTCATGCTCCACAGATAAACCATGAATGTCCCTCAGAATACAAATCTCTAAAGCACAGGAAAGCCGGTTTGGATCGTGCCTCAAAGTGTTTTTTTCGTCCGTCTACCCACAGAGAAACAAAGAGGAAGGCTCTTTGTTGTAGATGCGAGGAGTGTGTTTAATCCCTGGATAATGTGCAGTGTGTTTACAGTCTGTTGCCATCAGCTTCACTGTATCAGTGTGTGGAAACTCAACAGCATCATCACACCACTGAGGTGTCTGTTACACTCAAGAATCCACTTGTTTTTTGTTTTATTCATGTCCTCCTCCGTCACCTCCGCTTTCTCACATGACGGTTATCGTATTTTAAAGACAGGCTGGTTCCAATCTTAATTTCCAATGATGGATTTCTTCTTTTTTTTTCACACACAAAGCGCAAGATTGTTTTACAACAGGGATTTTCATCTCGCTCAGACCTGATGGATTTGGCGTGGGATGCCAGGGCTGCTCTGGGGAGTTTCTGGCTTGCAGCCTTTATGGCCGTGATTGAGTGTGAATGTCTTAAATCGTGGCACTTCACGTCAGCGCGGGATAAGATGACTTGCCGAGCTGTCCCGCTGTGTCTTTGTCTGTCATGTTCTTCTTGCCTCTGCCCGTCTGCCACGTTCCTGTACCCTTCGTCTGTCTCTCACTTCTCTTCTTTTCATTTTCCTTTAGTGCCTCCTTTATGAACCTGACGCCATAAATTGGAAGCTAAAGAGGATAAATCGAATTCCATCCACCTGAGGACAATGACAATTAAATGAAACCAGATTAGCAGTGTGTTTAATCTATGCTCTGGCTGTACTTACAGTTGTATTAAACACGATATGTATTATATAAAAATACACTCATAAGCCTAAAGTCTCATTCAGATGGGATTTCCTCCTCGAGGGGTGGATGGCTGATTTGAATACTAGCTACACTCACTGATTTTAATCCCATCTGGAGCACACACCACTGATTTTTCTTCCCCTGCTCCAGTATTAACCCAGTTCGCCCAGAACTCACATTCAGCTTGATTTACTAAGCAAATTAATATCAGTGCTGCAAAATGTTGCACCGCTGCGTTTTTCTTTCCAGTTTAGCGGCTTATTAAAAAGGATGATAATGGTGGATGACCTCGGCTACAGTTCTAAAAATGTTTGCTGACTTTTTTTTCTGTTTCGTATCACCATAAAGTGAATCCCTCTGGCTCTGGAGGTTTTTAATAGACTTTGGAGACATCCCTTTAGGTTACCTTGATGAATAGTTGCATTCCTGTATTAACCTATTAAGGGGCCTGGGGCTGTTCAGCCCCTTTTGACCATTCCTCCAGTCATTTATCTGCAAGCACGTACCATGTGAACATAATCTAAGCCACTACATCTTCATACAAGGACCCTATAAGGCCATGATCAGACAGACTTGATGTAGGCGGGGTGCCAATGCACTGCTTTGGAGACATTTAAATACATGCATTACTACTGTGTTACTTGTAATCGTTGTGACAAAAGATTGCAGCCATGATAGCTTCACAAACGTCTTCCTGGATCCCACTCTATCAACTTACTGGTACTTAAAGCATCTAACCCACCAACACTTGGCTGTTTTTAGACTGAACACCAGAGCCATGAGATCATGTAATGATACAGGGCACTGCTTAGTTGATGTTGTGTTTTATGTCAGGACTCTTTGGGTGTGGTCGAATAGTCTATTTTGCTCAGGAACCTTGGGTATTAACTTATGATGTTTCTAACTGTGACATCCAGCGTCCAGCAGATCTTGAAGTTACTGTTGATTATTAATCATATTATCTTTGTCTATATCTATATGTTTCTATATGAGTGGACAGGAGGGTGAGCAACCATGCCAGTGTAACAAACACAATATTCATTTATTATTTGAATTCTGATAATGAAGTCACATTTTTCACCGGGTTGTCCACGTTTATATTTCTTATATAAACGTGGACAACTTGTTTTTCTATATATAAAACAACACGGTCAGAGTGTACAGAGAGTATCTAGTAAGTATCTCAGATGAAGTGTTTTGTATTCCGTCTTCTGGACTTTGTAGTTTTACCACAGGTCACATCAATAACATTAACTGTCACATAATGACGTAGTCTACTGTAAGAGCAGTCAGATTCTCTGAACACTGCGGTCGTCTTCTCCTAACTCCTGATGAGTTCTCCTTCTCATCTTTCTTTGACCTCGTGACGTTTTCCATCGAGGTCAAGGGTTAGGAAAAGACTTAATTTTCTTTTTACTATTCGACCGTACCCCAGGTCTTCCTGGTGGTTTGGCCACTTCCACCTCATTGAGTGACTGCTGTCACCTGAAACGTGTCACTGTTTAGGTTGACATTGGGGAAGGGAAAATGTGTTGGCAGGCCCACAGTGGCAGTTCCTCTAATGTTTAAGTAAAACAGGGAGGAATTGGGACAATTCTCTTCCTCTATTGTTTTAGGCTGCATAATTTGTGTATCCATGGAGAACGGCGAGTGTGCTTTATGCTGTGGGGAGGATTGTGGCTGGGTAGCTGTGCCATTTGTGCTGTCTGGCTGGAGCCTTCACTGTGTCCCCCAGATACAGGCTGAAGGCTGAGGCAGCAGTCATCTCTCAGGGAGGGGTCGCTGATTTTCCTGTTTGTTTTCGGGGCTGTTTTGTTATTTTTGTGTCTCCGCCATGTGGGTTAGTAGCATTTTGTGGTTAGTAGACAATTTGTCTTCCACCAATGCAGACAGTTTGTAGGTGCATGAGTACGCGCATGAAGACGAGGATGATGCAGGGAGCGTTCACTCAGTCTCTCTGTGGTCGTTTATTGTGTGACTCAGACTGCCTTGCTCTGTTCTTTTGGATGTGCTTCAAGTATTTAACTCAGGCAGTGTGACGGGTTAAAAATGGATTCTGAACATAGTAATCCTTTGCTCTCTGTGTTGCTAAATCAGGCAGCTCAGAGTACTTCAGCTCGGTTTGCAGAGGCAGATTTAGCTGATTTGACCTCGACTGACACGAGTCAAAATCAACCTTCCTATGTAGTGTGTCATAGTGGGAAGACTATCTAAGACATCAGACATCAATCAGACATCTAAGACTCCTCACACATCCAGACAAAAAGACTACAGCGTGCAGGGATTGTTTTGCTTGGATAGTGCGTTCTGTGATGTCAGCCTCTGTATGTCACTCAAAACTAGAAAGATGGGGAACTGCTGTTGGTCGGGCTTTTGTGTAGTCCCGACAAAAACACATCACCGTAAGAACACCTAATTTGTCCATATAAACAGACTAAATCAGTCTCGGGATTAGAGGTTATAATTTTCTGACATATCTGTGACGCAAACAAAAACATAAAATATAAAAATCAATGGACCGACGAAGGAAAATAATCTTCTTCTGCAGAGAAAATAAGTCATACTTCTTCCTGCACGCAGACAGAGGTCTGTATGGGAGGAAGCAGAACGCTTCCGTCACAGACGCAGCAGCCTCTGATCCAGCAGTCAGTCACGATAACTCAGTTTTGGCAGCGTCTACATTCCCTTTCCTTCCTCAAATTGAAATATATATTGCATTGCATTGATCCAAACTTTCATTAGCCTCTAAAACTGTTGTTCTTTCTTAGATCTGTGAGTATTTCCACACTGAAAGGTTTCGAGGCTTTTCATAAAATGTGTAAGTTGGTCCTAAAATGTGTGTGTGAAGTCATTTTAATACGTAATCTGTGACATTCACTTTTATTTTTAATTTAACATTTATCTAGAGACCTCAAGGAAGTCCAGACGGTGCCTTTGAGTTGCATAACAGCGCTAAAATAAAGCCAACATGAACTTATTAAGGAATTTAGAATCGTCCTGAAACATTTATCAATTAAAATTCCATCTTCAGACTTGTTCCACACAAAGGCTCGCATTCCCGCCAGCAGACAAGCGTTTTCTGATCTGAGATGTTCTTATGCAACATGAGCTCAGTGAAAGATGATCTGCAGACAGTCTGCTCAGACATAAAGGTCCAAAAGTTCAACTTTATATTGTCAGGGCTGCACAATGGTGTCACAGTTGTACCCAGTGGCTCCATCAGGGATTTGGGGCTCCATAAAAAAAGATATCACATCGGGCCACATCACCACAGTCCACGCCAACCCTGAACAACTGCTGCAACCACACCTCCGGAACCTGCCCAACCCATTCAAAGCTTTAAATAGCTCCACCTCCGCAGGCTTGCAACTCTTATGTAGTCTAAAACTTACTGTGCAGCGTTTACTGAGAATATTGCACACCATGCAGACATGCTGCATTCAGCATACAATGGAATGAAATACAACACTCCTATAAGAAATGTGCTAAAGGCGGTCTACATACATTTTAGTGCTCAAATTCTCAAATGAAAAATTAATTGTGTCCCCTAAATATATCTTGAATATACATGAATCTCTTCCGTTAATACAGATTATCATCTAACTTTGATACAGACAGAGTCACTCAGTGCTTCAGTCCAGTTCAGACCACAGGCTGTTTTAATGTGGAAAAATAATTACAATGTTTGAATTTTCATCATTCAAAATGATTAAAGCATTTTTCTTTTTTTCATTCCCACTGACAATCCAGCTGACACTGAGCCACATGTGAACATCTCTGTGATATGAAGCCTGAGATAACCGCTCACACACCACACCAACCTTTCTTTCCTATTAACAACGGGATAACATAATGTCTCTTTCTTTTCTTTCTCTTTGTTTTTGGAAGCCGGATCTTACTTTTAGGAAACTTAAGATGCGATCCAGCTCCACCAGCACTCCTCACTTACAAACACCGTCCCTGGTTTTGGGGGCAGAACTGAACCATTTCAAACTCAGGCTTTCTAAAATGTATACTTTTTGCCAAAAAACAGGTTGAACTGGCTTGAACCGCAGCACCCAGGGTTGGTTCTTGTGGAGCGCTCGGAGGACCTGTTATGTGCTCACACATTCATTCACTGCCTATTGTTTGCTGTGAATGGTGGCTGGACAGCAGAACGTGTCCCAGAGGATGCTGAGCTCGTTGCTGCTGGCAGCTCATCCCGTGAATCTCTGAAATGTCAGCTGCTGTGATGAAGGGAAAACAGAAGGTGACGCACTGCTCTTGCATGTGATGGGCGTGTGATTTCTGAGCAACGATGTTGTCATGACTTCAAACAACTCTCTCTGTTATTTAGCCTTGGTATTCCACTGTGCTTTAAACGCGCGGTCAGAACCAGTAGACACACACACACAACATTATTCCCTGTGAAGAAGTTTGTTGTAGCTGCTGTGTTCCTCCTCAGACACACCAGACAAGCCTGCTGAAAGACTTCTTGTGTGAGAGCTTTGTGCAATCAGAGGAACAGCAGCTGAACAAGGCAATCTCCAGTTTCCCACCTCCGCCTCAGAACACACCCTGCGCCGAGCATGAAGCACAATCTCAAAAGCCCTTTAATACACTCTCTCTCTGCTTCTTTATATGCCACCACCA
Source organism: Larimichthys polyactis (assembly GCA_018985215.1). Classification (NCBI taxonomy): domain Eukaryota; kingdom Metazoa; phylum Chordata; class Actinopteri; family Sciaenidae; genus Larimichthys; species Larimichthys polyactis. Next base: position 11,986 of record JAFMOB010000310.1, on the reverse strand, counting down.
TGCACTGCTGCACACTGTGCTGTATACGTGACTATCAAAGCCAAAGCTAAACATGCTGCAGTGTTAGATTATGTATAACATGCCGGCTTATTGGTAGCTTTTAGTTTTAGCCTGTTCTTATTTCCAGGGCATCAAATACTGCACTGTTAGCGCACTCGTTGATTTGAATTCTTCCTTAGTACGAGTATTTATTCAGCATCAGGACATCAAAATGTTACATGTACATGGACCTCTTTTCTTTTCTTCAGCAAATCACAGTCTGCAAGCAGTTAGCTGCAACCGACTTCCAAAAAGAGAGTGCTAACTTAGAATTTACACAAAGTTATATAATACGTGTGCCTATCTCATTGGTCCAAAAACTGTTGGGGAGCAGCCCTGGTTTAAACTTGGCTCTCCCTTGTTGGTCCCAGCCTCTTGGCACTCAGCTGCTCCAATCGTCTTCAGCCAGGAAAACCTAAACTCCCCCTTCGATGTTCAGTTGTACCTAGTCATCGATCTGAGACATCTATCTTACAGTATGCCTCACATGAATAACTGCATACTGAACTTTTAAGGGGGTTTGACTTTTGACCCTGACGGTGTCTTGTCCCTCTGTTGTTTTCAATCAGAGTAGCCCTCTGTTCTACAGATCCTGATAGAGGTGGCCTTCTGCTCTATGGATCTATAGAAACCAGGGTGACGAGTTGGCAACACAACTTACAGGTCACACAATACGAATATACCGTACATATATATATATATGAAGGGCTTCAGTATGAACAAAGCAGCAACCTGCAGTTCCTCAAACGTCCACTTGAGGCTGGCTACAGAACAAGTCAATGTCTAAAAACCACCATGTTAAAATGTCCAACAGCCTGGTACAAAAAATCCATTCATGGCAACTGTACTGAGGGTGATTTGTTTTATACAGCTCACTGTTCAAAATGATATTAAAGCTTAAAGTTAGTTGGACGTGGTGAGAGGTGGAGCGTGGTTGGAGCTGGTGGGATTAATGAAGTCTGACTTAAACAGTCCACCTGTCAGTCAAAAAATCCATGCATTTAATTCTGCATAACTTTAAGCCTTAATATCATTTGAACAGGTGAGTTCTACAAATATTCCCCCTCAGTACAGTCGTCATGAACTACTCATGGACTTGGATTGTCTTGTTTTGCAACCAGCCTGAAGTGGCCGGCCCGAGGTACTGCAGTATCAGAATCTTTGTTTGAGGCAGCATGAGACAGTTTTTCATTGCAAGCCGACAGTCCTCCCACATCGACGTGGGATCCAGTCAGTAAATGACGTTTTTTTGGATTTTTTACACTCGCTGTTATCTAAATGACTGTGAAGGAGGGAACATCACCATCTCTCCATCATCAGCTCTGCATCTGCTGTTGCTGGAGATTAAAAAAAGTCAAACAAAATAGATGGCTGGTAGAAAAAAAAAGAAATGGAACTTTGTGAACACTTGGCATATTCGATCTTCATGAAAGTATAATAAGTGTGGTGGGTTTCAGTGAGTCAATATGAGCAGCCACTATCAGAGAGCTGGGAACAAAGATGGGGATAGACGGAGTTAATGTAGGAGGAGAGGACAGGGCAGTCTCTCTCTCTCTCTCTCTCTCTCTCTCTCTCTCTCTCTCTCTCTCTCTCTCTCTCTCTCACTCACTAAATCAATCCAGTGTCACCTTCTTTTTTTTTTTTTAATTCTTTGCTCCTAATCTAGAACGGCAGATCAATAAACACGATGCAGTGTTCATTAATCAAAAAAAAAAAGATGATGTATTAATTTCTAGGTGGGTGCTTGAAGGACAGGAGAAAGCTCTGAATTGTTTGTCCCGTTTTGTTGGTCTTGGAAAATGAGCTCAAGTTCCCCCTCCACCTCTCCGTCTGAATTATCTGTGGGTCTTATCTCTGGCAACCGCCGTCATTGTCACGCACAAAGAAGACGGCCTCTCCGGAAAAACAACTTTGTCTTGTCTGTCAGTGTACTGTAGGTCAGAGTGTCTCAAAGGTAGAACCATGTTGTTTTCTTTGTGCTCTAATTAAATACAACATTGGATGTTGGAGCTATGATTCTTCCATTATTCAGTGTTGACACAGACCTTCCAGGGAAACACACACAATTATTTTCCACCCAGGCCAAGTACGCTTAACTTGTTTTTAAAAATATATTTCTCAGCATGTTCCAGCTTGTAGAGTCTGAGATTAAACTGTGAATAATGTTATTATGATCACGCTGAAACTCATGAGTGCTGTGCGTGCGTGTGCCGCGTGTGCGCTCGCCTGCGCCGTACGAGTGTCGACAGGTCAGTGAATTGGGGATTAGACTTGTGAAATGACAACAATGCAGTGGAAGGTATTCAGACTGTATCCCAGTGGCAGGGAGGCAGAGCGTCGGTATGTGCAGAGATGGTGCATGTTTACTGGGCCAAGGGCAAAGCTGCAGGAGCATAATTACCAGTTTGGAAGGGGGAAATGGTTGTTAAGGAACATCTGGATGCTGGTCTGCATTATGGAGGGCGGCAGGTGTGTGGTGGACAAGTTTACAGAGCTGCATGATCAAGGTATTTGCGCTTTTTTTCCCACCCCCAAACCTTTCTACTGTATTACAGGAGTGGTGGTCATGTAAGAGCAAGACAGTAAAGCTGCTGTGGGAAGTAATGCTTCAGGTGTCTGTAAAACTTCATAGACCGTGACTACATTTGCTCTCAGCTCCTCGGCTGGCCGATGAAACATTCCAACACCGGTGGAGAGAACGTTGTTGGAAGATTTTTTTAAAACTGCACAGCAGGAGAAATCCAGAAATATGAGTTTGATGTGTTGGAGACAATGTGGTTCAACTGTAGCAAATCATTATCACATATTCTGGAACTGGCCCAAACTGAACTTTTATTGGAATGGCATCCAGAAAGCACTGTGCACGGTGTTCGAAGCTCAGATACCAATGGACTGGAAGACTCTTTATCTGGGACATGTGTAAGTTCTGAAACAGAGGAAGGATACAAAGCTGCTGCAGGCCCTTCTAGCACTAGAAGGTGGCTAAGTCCAGTACCACCTACATTGGATGATTGGCATGGAACAATTTTGGAAATATTTCAAAGGAATTTCAAGGATAAATTCTCCCAAATTTGGAATAAATGGATTGAATTCATTGCCCCGGTGAGAGCAGACTTTGTCTGACTCCACTGAGGCTTAGTACTACATCCCTTATGTTGATGTGAATAATAGAAATATAGGCTCCCTTGGTTCTATTGTTGATTGTTAATTTGTAATTTATGGCAGATGGACATATTATGGATGTATGTAAGAAAAAAGACAAAGCTATGGGTGCGTTTTAAGTAGAGGTACTCTGGCATAGATGTATAAGGATGTACTTGGGTACATACGCCGGTAAAGAAAAATACGGGTTGAGTTACAGCCTGCAGGATCAGTTGGATGCGGCACTTTTGTGCATGTGTGCATACGTCCATGCATGTATGCATCCACTAATATTCCCGTTTACATGCAGGTGACATATCTAAAACTCTGTTGATATCGTAGTTGTAGATGTTTCTGTTTCTTTTGTGCATGTCTTGCAAACCGTCGGCTGCTCGGTTTGTTTACAGCACACAGAGCTGTAAATGGTGTTGAAACCCTCGTCACATTTACCCAGACATTTATACACTGACAGTGGAGGCCAACAGCTCATTAGGACTCATACAATGCTTCCTATCCGAAAAGTCACAATGATATATAGCTCACACACATTGACACGTTCATTGGGGTTCAGCGTCTTGCTCAAGGACACCTAGGGAGCTGGGGATTGAACCAGCGACCTTCCAATGAGACGACCCGCTCTACCACCTACATATTTGAAATAATGATGGGAAATGAATGTAGCATAGTTAGTCCAACCTACTACTGACTAAATAAAAACACTGAAAATGAAAACTGTCCAAAACAGATTTTGTTTCTGTTTAGCATCTCATTGATAAAGATGAATTGACTCATCACTTCAGCTGTAAGAGAAGAACAAGTTCTTTGACTTCAGACTTTTTCTGTGACATTTTAGATGCATTATGTGATTTTCAGTTGGTTATAATACATACAGTGCTTTAGATGAACTCCTGCATGTATAATTGTCTGACTCATGATGATGAGATGATGCATTTCCGTATCTCAGCAGTTAGCTTGTTGAATACAAAGATATCATAATAAATAGAATCAATGACCCATGAGCTACAAAAACATTGTATCAAACTGTCATTTCTCTTTCTTCCAGTCACTGGGTGTAAAGTTCAGTTGTGTTCGTGTATCTTACCTGATGAAACAGTTGTCACTTTAAATAATGTGTCTTTTGGTTTCTGGGTTAATTTTGGATGAACCTCTTCCCAACTGTGACAACAGACTTTTGAATCATGGTTCATGCCTCTCTATAGCAACTGCGGCTGAGGCTCATGGGTATTGTGGTATTTCTAGCCATCCACTGTGCCAACTGGGAGAAAAAAGAAAACAGACAAACCAACAACAACCAACAGTAGATGAGCTGAGTTATGTTCATCTGCTGACCAGGTGTTAATTAAATCTGATGGTCATATCACTGAGCTATGATCTCAGTTTAATTAACTATCTTGTACTTTGTGTGTCTTTCTTTTGTTCAGTCATTGATGTTTTGATCTGACCTTTGACCTACTGTCAAAGATGTTTGAAGACATGACACGTGTGGCCTAAATATCCCAAAATTAAAATGCAAATATACTTTATCACATATGATACACACTCATGGGTACACTCTCTCTCTCACACACACACAGACACACACAGTGACTGATTGATTCGAACAGACGGCTGTAGAAGCCAGCATGGTTTCCAATTAGACTGTGATACCAAACTCTAGGTGTGCTCAGTGTGTGTGTGTGTGTGTGTGTGTGTGTGTGTGTGTGTGTGTGTGTGCATACACTTGACTTGGCCTAGTTTGGAGAGAAGAGGCACCTGAGGATTGTCTCCGCAGGTTTTCTGCCTGGCTGGAAAGCTTTAACCCTGCCGAGCCCGGCTGGGGGTGTAGAGAGAGATAAATAGACAGATAGACGTTAGCTCCAGGAAAACGTTGATGTAATATTTATCAACTCCATCAAATCTGCATGGAAACACGCAAGAGGAAATATTGCTAAACACGGAATATTGCTACAAAATGAACGAACAGTTGAAGTTAACTGACAACTGTTGAATTACGGTATTAATATTTATGCTTCAGTTCTCCCACAGTCACAAAAGAACATATTTCCCCACACAGCCTGTGTGCTACCTAACCTTACATATTACATTCTGTGTCGAGACTAATGCCACCCCAGTACCATGTAAGTGAATGGAATTTCATTTGTGAAGCTCATCATATTGAAAAGGTCATTGGAAAAAGTCGGCAGCAGCAGGAACATCTCTTTGCGCAAATGGCGTGCAGTTATGCGGAACACATAGTTACTGTCATTGTGAGGAAATATTTTCTCTCGAGGGCAGAAAATTGGACTTGGACTTGACTCAAGAATTGTGCCCACAGACACACATTATCGAACTGACACATGCGATACTGGGTTGTCTGGTGCAGCAAGCACTCTGCTCTGGCTGTGTCTTAAAGTGTTTTATTGGATGTAAAATTAATATACGCCCCCCAAGTTAATCAAAAATACCCTGAAGAATATCTGGAATCTTTATCATTGTTGGGCCAAATACTGGAGATATGATTAAAAACACCAAATTTGACTTCATGAGGACTTGGTTAGGTTTAGGGAAACATGTATATAAGGTGCAAACATTCCAGCTATGGACAACTCAACTCAACTTTATTTATTTCTATAGCACCTTTCATACTGAATTGTAGCCCAAAGTGCTTCACAGAACAGAGTAAAAACAGAAACAGACAACAGAGCAGTTTCATAAAAAAAAATAGAAATTAAAAGAAAAAGTAGAAACATAAAATTACAACAATAAAACATATAAGAAAAGAACCTATAGGATAAAAAGCATACTTGTCCCTCGCTATAACGTGGTTCACTTTTCGTGGACTCGCTGTTTCGTGGATTTTTTGTGTGTAATTTTGCATGCTTTTTTTTTTTTTACAGCGTACTGTACAGTATGAACGTGCATTGTGTTCGGCACCGTCAGAGGAACTGTGAAATACGCCTGAGTTACTCTTAATAATTTCTTATGTGTCAAACCTCGTAGATTGATCATTAAAATTAAATCTGTTAAAAATGTTTGGCCTTGAAAACAGGTTTTGATCTTTGGTTTCATTTACTAATACAGTATTGTACTTATTTTTGTTAAATCTGCGAAAGTTTGAACTTTGAGAGTTTAAATCAGAGAGAAATGTGAGAAAATGTTAATGTCTGTCTGAGAAAAGTGTATAAAAGTGTGTGGTTAGGGGTTTTACGGCCTTAAAACATGTAGAATAATTGTAAAACTTCGCGGATTTCGTTTATTGTGGGTTATTTTTAGGACGTATCCCCCCTTATGATAAATAAGGGACCACTGTAATTTAAGAACAGTTGCTGTAAAAGTAGATATTACCTGTACAGTAAATAAGCACCAGAGATAAAAGTAACAGGGAGTGATCAGGACATAAAAACTCAGTAGTGAATGGCACCTGAGCAGGTAAAAGCCAGACTAAAGAGGACAGAAGAAACCGACTTTGACAGTTGGTAGAACAACATGTAACCATCTGAACTCAAACACTGTGTCTTCTCTCTTCCTGTTTAACGGTTCTGAAAAACGTTGCATTGGTTGAATCCACACATAAAATCAGACGGTTACTTCAGACACTTCAGGGTCCATTTAGTAGCTGTTCTGGAGCTTTTGATCATATCACATGAAGTTTTCTATTACTAGTCTAAGACAAATGAGAAAATTCAATGTGGTGATAAAGCGTGCGTGATAAGACTGAAAGCTCAGGAACAGCCAGTAAATTGGCCTTTTTTTCTTTCCAACTGCTGTTCCCAAGTAAAATGTAGGTCACTTTAAGCGCTGGAACTAGTGACCAATAGTGTCGTTTTTCTTGTTAGTCTGTGTACAAGAGCTTATTAGCATTTTCTCTCTCCAAGCTGTCACAAGAGCACCTCATTTATTCTTGACTACACGGGTCAGAGTTCTCATACAGGCAGAATCTGCTCGGAAACTGCTTTGAACAAATCTAATTTTATGAGATATCAAGGTGTTTGTCAATGAAAAATTGGTGAGACCTAAAAACACTGAGCCTTAAACATGCTTTAGATGCAGCAGTGACTTTAGATGTAGGTCCTCGAAGGTCAAAATAAGCAGAGAAAAGCGTTTGAAAACAGACGGACCCGTCTGGAGAGTTGTGGCGCTGTGGTTCCAGGCAGCTGTACACAGCACTTGTATAAACTTTAGCTTAAGACTACAGACATCCAATTAGAAAAATGGCAGCAGGGTAAACAGCGGACAAAGAGGGTTTTATTCAACGCCGACTGGGTGAATTTCTGACTTGGTCTATGTGTGTGTGTGTGTGTGTGTGTGTGTGTGTACATGTACTTGCTCGTCATTATGCGTGTGTGTGTGTGTGTGTGTGTGTGTGTGTGTGTGTGTGTGTGTGTGTGTAGCTGTCCCTGGCGTAGACAGTGCACATAAATCACAGCGAGGTATTGAGCCTTTACCTAATGAAGGAGCGTGTTGAAGTCAGGTTTTCTTTTCCAGCATTTTATGTAGGTTAGTGAGGCCGCGGTATGGAAAGATCATGCACACACAGACACACACACACACACACACACACACACGCACATGCACACGCACTCACGCTTAGATGAACCTGACACATCTATTCTCCATCTGCTGGTGAGGTGGTGGTTTGTGATGCCTGATGAAATGACATATGGGACTTATTGAGGTTGGGATGTGACCGGCCACAAAAGAGAGCTTATCATACAGCCTCAAGGTGTGTGAAGTGTGTGCGTGTGTGTGTGTGTGTGTACATGTACTACTTGTACTTGTGTGTGTGGTGGAATCTGTTATCACAGGAGACTTATTAGTATTTCTGCTATGAAAAGACCACGGGTCAGATGTGCATATATATATATATAACCTATGTGTGTAGGTTCAAGACTCGGGTAGAAACATGGACAGATGCTCTTTTTGGTGAGATTATTAAAGCCGTCCATCCATCCATTGTCCAGCATTAATATCTGGTCTGATACGTGGTGGCAGCAGGGCCAGGCAGGGTAGCCCAGATCTTCTACTACCCAGTCAATCACTTCCATGGAGATCGTGGGGCTTACCGAGGTCAGATGGCATATGTAATCACTCCAGCATGTTCTGGGCTTGATCCGGGGTCACCCTCCCTCCTCCAGTTGGACATGCCTGAAATACTTTCATCATGCTCAAATGTCTGCACCACCTCAACTGTCTCTTTTTTGTAGGCAAAGAAACAGTGGTGCCAGTTTTTCCAAGTTCCTCCCTGATGTCTGAGCTCCTCGACAAACCTGCAGCTCCCTCATTTATTACAGTGGACCAAGATAAGCAGTGGAAAACGGATGGATGGATGGATGTACCACGCATTCCTACAGCTTTATGTATAAAGTGCATAATGTTCCTGTCTTGGATTATATCTATCTAACTGGTAGCTGAAACACTTCAGCAGCTGCTTCTGTTCTTTAAGGACTGCACTGTATTCAGCCTGAACGCTTTGTAACCCTTACATCCCACCGGGTACGGCTTCGCCACGTTCTGGCTGCACTGTGGCTGCAAGAGCTGATTACACCCGTTCTAGAAAATGATTGTTACTCCACTAAAAGTGCCCCAGAAGCAGTTTTCCTCTATGCTCTGCAGAGAATATGTGGCTGTTCTAATCCTGACCAGCCGTGTCACGGAGCAGCACAGAGCAGATCGAGTTAGCCGGAAGTCGGACACAGAGATTCTGGTCAATTCAGTGCAGACTCGTGATTGGAAAAACATACAAAAGGGGAAACAATTTATCCATGTAGCTTACTTACACATAGTAGAAGCATAGAAACCAAGAAAAAAATGACAAAATCTGAACAAATTGATCAAGTCTGGTAGGCAAAATGCTGAAAACAGTGCGGTGGAATTCAAGGCTCAGAGTTGGCCAGACACCCTGTGAAGTAAACCTATTTGTGCCACTTGTATTGTGTCTCCAAAAGCTGAACATAGGTGAAGGTAGACTGATAACTGAATTCAACACACACAGCAGTCTGCAGTATTTAAATAAGAAACTATGATAGCTATAAAAATGTGAAAGGCTCGATCTAGAGTCAGTGTTTAGTTTGTCCCCTCGAGGCTGATGTAGAAACGTGGTCGTTCAACTCAGTGGAATTATTCTAAGATTCTTATTTTCAGGTGATTATGCACTAATAAAAACATAGTTATGAATATTATATTCCATTTCTGCCATGAGATAATAGAGCTATATCTGACCTTTGCACAGCAGTACCTCTACAACAATAACTGTTTAATGCTTCCTTGTTGCTCCATCTTTATTTCTTTTGGCTGTACTCGACGCTCTGATGACTCTGTAACATGTAACGGAGCAGAAAAGCAGTAAATCACACATCTTATGCAATCCTACAGTACAGTCCCTTACCTGACATTACATTTAGCGTAATATAATTAGCTCTCGTCGTCTCTTCCTGTTGTCGTTCTCTGACTCTGAACTCATTCTTTGTACTTCTCAGAAAGAGAGAGAGAGAAAAAACAAGGGAAGAAAGATTGGGCTTGAAAAGTTTAATGAGATGCGATTGGCCTCACACCACTGACATTTCACACCAGCACTATATATGTGAAGTGTATTTCTGACCACGACGTCTGCTCCGGGGGCTGATAAAAGCATGGTGCAATCAAAGTTAGCTGGGCTCTGACGTCTTGGTATTTATGTGACATTTACTGCTTCAATTATAACAGAAACCCTCCATTTCCTGCTGCTTCACTTCACCACATTGTCTTTCATTGGATTCCTTCTAGTTTTATTGCATATTCCCTTCAGTTTCTCTCCTGTCCTCGCTGTCCGTCAGCCCTCTACCAGTTTATCACTTGTATTCTTCCAAACTGCAGCAATATAAATCTCATGCATTGTTATCTCGTGTCAGTATTACTTTTTACATATGCATTATTGCATCGTTGAACTTTTGATAGGGGCTTTACTGTTCATTAAGCATATTAACAGTGAAGAAGGAAAAGGCTCAGAAGGTAACAAAAACATAATGATTCCAATTTTTAGTTGATTATACACTAATAAAAACAACATGTTATTAGGGCCCGAGCACGGCACGCTGGGCGAGGCCCTATTGGATTTCGAACGCTGAAAAAATTTGCCTACCCCCCCAAAGTTGGGCGTGAAATTACGTATTTTGGGGGTCTCGCACATGGACGTACGCATATGGCTCGACAGCGCCACCTAGGTGTGTGTTTTCGGAGGGTTCACGGGTTAAATTTTTGTCAAATTTGGACTTTTCGTGTTTTTGGGGTCATTTCCAGGGGTCGCATTTGAACGAACTCCTCCTAGGGATTTTATCCGATGCGTTTGAAACTTGGCATGTGTGTTCTTCAGGTCTCAACAATGAAAAGTTATCAAAATCACAACTTTTCATCAGAGGGCGTGGCCGTGACGGCGCGACAAAGTCAATGTTGCCGGTTTTTTTTCGAAAAAAAATGAGACTCCATTGATTTTTGGGCTGATTTTCGGGCAAAAGTGTGCGGCTATCACATACTTCCTCAGAGCTGTCTGAAACTTCTTGCGGTTATTAAAACCAATATTATAAAGACAGATGTTATGCACATTTCGACGTGCGCAGATGTGCGAGAGCCCGACCATCGCTGCTTGCATCTTTAATGTTTAATTTGTATTAGTCCAAATAGATTCTATATTCTGTTGTAAATAGAGCTAAATCTGACACTCAGCAATCAGACAATCAGCAACAATCACAGCATAAAGAACTGCACTTCAAATACACACACACACTGCAAACTAAATGATGATAATAAGAAACAATGTCTATTTTCATTTCAGCATTCTGAGAATGTTTTGTTAGGCGATGCACATAGTGTTAGCCCATTTTCTCTTGTTTTTGACAGAAAGTGAGAGATCTGTGAAACATTTTTACATGGCTAATGGTGCGAGTGTGTATGTCAGTGTTTCGTATTGTTGTATTTGTTGTTTAACTGGCTTGACGTGCCGGCTATGACTGATGGCTACAGATGTTCAATGCTGAGCTGCTTCTCTTTAGAGCAAGTAGCACTTTTAGGCACAAAGGCTTGTCATTACACGAGCCTGTGATTAAAACCACATTGTCACACAGACACACATTCTCTATGTGTGTGTGTTTGTAACAGATGTCTGGAAAAACAGATGAGGAAAGAAGTAGGTGGAATTTATCTCGACTGAAACACGCTTCAGGTTTTTACTTGAGCTGGTTGTAGGCAGTGATTTCTTCTCTTGCTGCTCTCCGCCTGATCGGAGCCTGAAGTACTACTTTTAGAAATGAGAGATAGAATAAAAGCTTTTCTTATGGGCCATGTTCCAAGGGTCTAAACAGATGAGTTTTCAGTCTGCAACAACTCAACTCAATAATTGTGGAGCAAAGTCAGAACAGATTTTGTTTAACAGTTAGCAGAGTGTAGTCCATGGGCTGTGGTGTATGGTTTGACTATGTTCTGGATTCAGTGTTTAGTGTAGTTTTATGTTCTGGATCTTACACTTGTTTCTTGGAAAGGTCATGGGTGGGTGATGCCTTCCCTGGAAGTTAAAGCCAAACTGGTTGGGGTCAAGAAGGTTGTTCTGTACCGCACACACAAAGTGTTTCAGAGAGAGGCAGGTCTGGAGGTCAGGAGCTGGAGACTGACGAGAGTGAGAGGGGGTAAGGTCAAGAGTTAGTACGCCACTGAGATGAAGGAGGTGTCAGCAGCTGGGCGGGGAAATGAGGAGTGTATATCATCATCTATCTTAACGAAGTTACTCTGTGTAAAAACAGCGTTCTGGGGTTGGAGAAGGAAGAAAGATGTGTGACAG